>JANSTS010010058.1:28263-50653 GCA_026546915.1 Sylvicola fuscatus
TAAAACATTTTACCATCAATTTCAGTGGAAATCCGTCACAATTTGCTTTGTTATTATAGGAGACTGCAAAACTAGTGAGTTTAACTAGTGAGTCATAGTTTTACAAAATAACTTACCTAAAATCTTATTTTATTGTTTGCAAGCGTCGAGGAAATGTACTTTAGACTTTACAATTTTTTTAATTTAAGTACCTGATAATAGTTTTTTTTTTATAAAAAATACACTATAGATGATTCTCATGTAATTTTGACACCTATTATTCAACCCTCCAAATTTATAACATATATACGATTTCGTTAAAACGCCCTTCTTGCGATACAAGAGCACATTTGCGTCATCCAAAAAAAAATCCACTTTGCCTGTATCTTGTCCAAAATATCTTGCCACTTTACATTATAAATAGATCAACTCTGTGAATTCAGCACTTTTATTTCAACCCTCTTGCAGGTACGACTATACGTGAAATAGAAATAAAAATTAAATTATAATTTTATGACGCCTCATTCAGAAGAATATGCCCCAATGTATATACATACGACTTATACGCGATGAATTCCAGGGATAACGATATAAGCGCTTAAAAGCAGAGTTTCTTCGCTTTGACACTTCATAAAGCGCCCTCAATTTATCACACCCTCCACCAAATGCGTACTTGCCTTTTAAATTTGAACAAGTGATGTTTAAGTGCCACTTTGGTGTGTTTTTATTTTTTTGCGATCGAGTTCCTTTGGATGAAAAGCATGAATAATGAATAAATTAGCTAAATGGAAAGTATAACTTTATGAAAATAATTGATAGTCAAATAAACATGTATGTTCTTATTTATATTCACTCAAATTAGAACATTTTATGTTAATTTGAATTTTTTCTGAAGAAGGAGAAAATACTTATTAGGGTTTTTTTTGCATTTATTCAACAACAAGTATCAACTGTCCAAAAAAGCGAGCTGCCATCAAAAAGTCATCATCAATTAGGCTTCAACAGTTTAAAACAGTAGACAATAAAGTTGGGTAAATAACATCTAATTGTAATATAATTGCAGTAAATGAATTTGCCCTGCAGGAAAAAAGCTCCTGTTCATTAGGTCGCTTTTATACTCGCGGCCGAAGTCTCCACGCGCACAATGCCTTGGGTGATCTTGCGAGTATATTCTCGTATTTTCTGCTATGTCACTATACCAACTGTATCCATGTACTAACAATTTATTCATTCATTAGTTTTTGCACGTTCATTCATAATTTAATGACGCACACCATGTGGGTATAGTTATTATAGTTAGGACATCATTTAATCTCAAGTTATTAAAAATGTATTAAAACTGTCTAACATTTGTACAATAATGTTTTTGTCAGAATGAGAGTCGACTTAAAGATTGGAGTCATCATTGTATATATACTTTATGCTGGACTCTACTGATTTGTATATATTTGCTTATTTCATCATGTTTGATGTTTTGTAACAAGCTTCAAGCTTTTAAAAGTATTGCGAGGGAAGTTTAACTCCATCTAAACACTCTAGTTAAAGAAAGGATATTTAGGTTTATATTTTTATGTGCTCTAAAATCCAAACAAACTTCTTGAAATGGTCCAGTAATGTTAAAGCCATTTAAAAAAGAAGAATCATTCCATAGAAAATAATTGCATTATTTTGCAATGTTCAATGGCAACGACCATCTGACTACCCTTAGGGTTTTTCAGTAAGAGCGGCAAATTATTTAACAGTGCTAAGACGCATTTATTGAGTGGAACGACTCGTTTACGATTCATTGCATCCCTCGGCGGTCGGCCCATTTAGTTCTTGTGGCATTCCCTTGTGTGGCTTTCGCTTTATTTGCGACTTTATATATATGCATTCAGTTGCTGTACATATAAACGCATTTGTGGTAAGCGTATTAAATGCAATTTCTTGCATGCACCGCCTCAGGACAATGGCCAATCAATTTTGTGTGCTGGCAAGATGTTACACTTTTTTTTTTAATTTTTCTGTTACTTGTGGGTAAAACTGGTTTATTCATTGAAATTGTTTATAAAGTCAACGCATGAATAAAGACCCATTTTATATAAGAATTTAGTTGAAGATATATATAGTAATGGCCATTTTAGTATTCAGTCGACGGTTGATTGCTCGTTAGTGAACTAAAGTCTAAATGTGAACAGAATCGATAAAAAAGCTTAAAGCTTTTAGGAGAAATTGAAACTTGAAAGCCAAACATATTTGTGTTGCTAAATAAATCAAACGCAATCGTATGGAACAGCTAAAGAAACGTTTTCAGATCAATTTGGCTTGTATATGCATTTTCCAGCACTTTTTTCCAAAAGAATATCTTATTTATGTAACAATTCTGTGATAACTTTCTGAATATATACAATCTCTGTACATTGTGACGTTTTAATCAGTTACTGAATTTCTCACAAAAAAAAATGTAGGCAAACGTACCAGAGAAAAGATGCCACAAATTGCGTCTGAACGAATTAAGGATACCATCGCCACGTTAAAATACAAACCAGGCATGCTGCTTTTAAATACAAGGATGTCTATGCCCTATGGACAACAATTTATGTGTCGAGGCGTGGCCTACGAAGTATAACAGCTGCAGTATGTGTTCAAATTAATGGTAAAAGTTAAAAGCATTTAATGACAGCATGATTATGCTTCAACTCATAAAACGATTAGTGCCATGAATTTAAAAACAGCTCTTCTGTGCTCATACTTATAAACGAAGCTTTCAAGATGTTTAATGTAACGAGTACATAAGGCCTCTTTATAAAATGACGCCCCATTTGCAGACGGATGCATTTGTCTCTTTCAACTGTCTGCTTGCCTCTTTCAGTAAACAATTTTCTTTACAGGAGACATCGAAACTGTTTGCCATCTCATTCGCTTCAAATTGAATTGGATGTGTTAATCGCTCCCCTTATGGATGTTTAGTTTAGCAGCCTTTATCCGCACATAGAATTAAATGTTTCTAATGGTAAATCTGTCTCCTTTCCTCACAGCAATCACTTCATATGGATTATGAAGACATACCGAAATGATCATCCCTCCTTTGCGTATTGCCGTCCCTTTTTGTTGCACAAGTATCAGATGGCAATCCCTATCAGCCAATCAAATCGCCTGATGCCTACATAGAATCATATCGTTTGAGCTTTAATATTTATTTACCTTTTAGCCAGCCGCTTCCATCGCATCGTCGCTTTGAAGCTCGTACAATGTACATATTAATTTACTGCTATGTGCTTGCGGGTTAAGTGACTTATAAGAATAATGTAATCGCTGGAAAACGGAGCTTTATACACATACAATTATGCAATACACAGCCGCTGTACATACATGAATGAATAAAATCAGAATTACAGTAAAACGTCGCTTTCAAGGACCGTGTACATAAACACATGCAAGTGGGTGAGGTACATGTGTACACGATTCAAGTGTGTACATATGCACAAGTAAACTTTCAAATGGCTTAACTTAGCGGATATGGAAATGTATACCGCATGGGAGGAAGAAAGCGCGCTTTATGTATGTGCTCGCGGGGCTCACCGCTCATGTCGTTTGTACATGCACGCCGCGCCGCACGGCAATGGCACCGCTTACAGGCGGTTTGACAGCAGCGCCGCTTTAGTCGTCGTTTGACTTCGCTTTGGGTTAGTTCGATCGTATTGTAGTATCATTATATACATCGATCATACATATGCCTTCTATGTATAGGCCAAAAAATCTGTGCAGTTTCTTGTTCGATCGCTTACGCGGGTAACGAAAAGGGAGAAAAAGCACGCGTTGGGGCTTTTAATAAAGCACAGTGAGTGCTTGACACATCGGAGTCGCGGCCAGGCATAGAAGTCTTTTGTTGTTTCCATCGTTATATTCTTTGGGTTGTTGTTTCGTTTAGCGCGCGCGGTTTGGTGCTTTGCGATGGTGAGGCGGCGTAGTGGGAGAGCAAGAGAGTGAAATATAGATTAGTCGATAATTGAATGGTTTTTAGTTTATGTTTTATTTGTTCTGCGCGATTCTTTCAATTCAATCCGTCGCTGTTATACGCGCGGCTCATTCTGTTTATCGCGTTTTCGATTGCGTGCGCGTCGATATAGTCGTGTTCTATACGTATACGCGCCCATATATTAGTTGAGATTTCGTTGGAACCGGAACGCCACTTTTGGACATGACATTATTTGCACTTAATCATTTAAATAAATAAAGACCAGTGTCAATTGTGCCGTTTATTTGTGCTGACGCGGACTTGTTTGTGAGTGATTGTGAATTTTTGAATTACCTGAGGCGTTATCCGATTGAAGATATAATTTTCGCTATAGACAATTACAAGAAAAGAAAAAAAAAACACTTATTAATCGCTCACTACATTGCAAGTAATTGCAATTAAAAGCTGCAACTAAATGAAAACAAAAGTTACATAAATACGGTAATTGTCTTCAAGTACATACACAAATCTATTAAATGCCCCACCTGATGCACCCGCGCTTGCATTCGCCTCCAGCAATCGTTCTCTGCACTGGAAGTGAATTCAATTAAACCGCATCGTGCAGCGTACAAAGTACACCGAAGTGTGCGAGCTTACCAAGAAAATACAGTGAATGAATTAATTAGGCACTGCGGGTGATTTAGAAAATAAAAATTAGTGCCGGCTCAGTGAATATGAGCTAATCTGGTTATGTCACAAAAGGAAATTAGCTATACCTCCATAATAATAATAACATGTACATAGCATACAACCTACGCCGATAAGGAAGTGATTTATTACAGAGTGCATAATTTTGTGCAAAATATCCATATATTAAAACAGTATTAAACAGTAGAGTGATCTTGCACGCAAAGTGACCATTTAAAGAAGTATTTTGAGAAGCAACGTTGCGTAAATTACATCCAAAATCGTGCTGCAGTGGCATAAGCGGGGCGAAAGCCCGACAACGCCGACACACTGCGAAACCGACACAACGGCTGCAGCGGAAACGCTTGTCAAGCCATCGATCATCGATTTGGCGGTGTCATCTGACATACAACAGCTAGCAAACGACTCCTCGGGCGATCAGACTCGCGACAAAACAATGACTGTACCAGCGCAACGAAACTCAATGGCAATGCTGCAGCCTCCTCGATCGCGCTTCATGATCACAGACATTTTGGGCGGCGGTGGTGGCGGCGCGGTTAATGCCAGCATGATGGGGCAACATGCTGTCGCTGCTGCGGCCAGCCTGCTCATGCAGCGAGATCATCGGCGATCTCCAAGTCCGCAGGGGCCACGTGATTTAAGTGTGCCACCTTCGGGAAGACACCATCACGATCATGATAGGGATAGTGACAGTGACTCTAGTGGGCAGTTGGATGATAACAGTGTATGCAGTAACGGTTAGTATTGTTATTGAAATTGAAGGACTCAGATTCAGCTATTCTAAATTCCCAAATCATATGTGTTTCACAATCACAATCATGATCTTAAGACTTTTTCCTTTGACTTCCATGCATCGATTCCCATCATGAATGAATGATGATTAATTTTCTCTTTTTTCCCCTTCACGATGCCTAAATGTACCCTATCAGAGTCGCCTCTTTAACAGATTGTCAATTTAGCATCAACATTTTTTGAAATGCCGGGTTTAAACAGCAATAGTATTTTTAAACTCGACGAAGAAACGATAGATTTGTCAGAATGTTAAGGTCGAAGCAGTTAAGCCGATTATATGATTAGTGTCCTCCAATTTACCTTCTCATGTATGCTTGCATGTCTATATATATACTCAATCATTAAATATAGTTTCTCAATAATTGAAATTGAAGTGATATACAGGGTGATTAAAAAATTGTAATCAGTTGATTTTTTTGTGCACTAACAATTTCTGTAATTTATGTAAACAAACATTTTTTCTCTGCTTCCACATAAAAATAATTTCTTTTCAAGTCTTTCGCAAAGAGTCACCCTGTTAAACGTGGTTGTAGTGGGACATATCTTTTGAATATAGATTGAATTTAAGTCATTGACTGCGCATTTTGATCACAAGCTGAGCGGTAGTTACCAAAAGACAAAGTAATTTAAATCCGCCGCATTATGACGAATTAAAAGTGGGAAAATGTAAAAACAAAAATTGTACATAGTTCAGCCGATGGATTGTAATAACTAATAAGCGTTAAGTTAAAATAGCTTTAAATTGAGGCGATTAGCCCTACTAAATTATGTATTGCTTTTTGTATATCTACTCGTACTTATGTTGTGTGCTCTTTTGCCGCCATGTCTGTGGCATTAACTATATATAATCAAGCAATCACATTCGTTTGGACTGTATTCTGCGCACAATTGTAGTTACATGACCATCTAGTTCCACGGTGTTGACGCGCTTCCATCTCGCACAAGCGACAACCCAAATAGAATTTGATTAAGATTTTTTTTTCATTTCCTTTTACTGATCACTGTTGATTCACTACCCCAAAACGTTCTACTTCTTGTTGTTCACATCGTCTCAAATCTGCTGTTTGATCAGGGACGACTTAAGACGGTTGACACATTTCTGTTATGTGTACTTTTAAGTTATAACGAATAATCGTTTTTGGGATTAGTCTTATTTCAATTTGCACTTCCACGGCATAAATGGCAGCAACCTTTTATTATTATCTCTAAACAGCATTTGCCAGTTAGACGAGTCTTTTGTCATTTATGTGAAGTCATTCATGTATTGTGTGCGAGCATTTAAAAGTCACAACAGAATTTTTTATTTCTGAGTTGACTTTTCTTTTGTGGAATGTGCTTCGTATATCCGTTATGCCTTCTGGTTAGTTCACATGAATTTCTTGTCGATTTTTAGGATGTTTTTAACGTTTATCATACTTAATTGCTATATAAAGTCAAACCAAATGTATAATTTTAACTTATCAAGAACACAAAATTTCTATTAAAACACAAACACGATCTTAAACTAGAAAATATGCAATTTGTCTCAGTTTTCGAACAGAAGCGCCACAATATCGAAATGTTAATTCGTGTAGACCCAAAAATTATATGAAATCGTGAAGCTCATCACGAACTCAAAAAAAAACAGCTTAATTGAAATTTCGATTGCAGAAAAATGCAAACTTTCATAATGTTCCCATGAATCGTCTCAATAGTAAAGTCGCGATTCAGCGTACGGCCATCATTAATCACCCTTTCCAATGCGTGATGAAAATGCATGACTTGTCATCCGATTATTGATTTTCATTCAATCTTTTTTTTTCGAATTGCGTCGCTGCGCTTAATTAAATATGGCGCAAAATCAAAAATCGAGGAAAACGATTTATTAAAAAGTTGTTCTGATTGGTTGGCCAGCCATATATATACACTTAAAATAATTGCCGCCACTAAGACAATAACGTAATGCCATAGAAAATTGAAATTACTAAATCGTGTCCAATTATGTGCAGCACGTTTTATTTAGACATCCCCACAAGGTATTTTTCCACGTCTATGTGGCGTAATTGAGCGCCTCATTTAAATACGACGATTGGAGGATGCTGCAATATTGTTAATCTGTGAAAATTGTGCGAAAGGAGCTTTCAATGCGGGAGAGGTTCTGCGAAACGTGAATGTATCAATTTTATCTTCTTCTTTTTCATAATTTTTAGCTGCATTTTGTAGATATGAGCAGAAGAAAATTGTGTGCTGATTGTTATGAATCGCAGTGAATAAAATTATATGTAGAATCCGTGTGCTCAGTCGTATCTTTATGAACGATCAGTTGCACATAAAATTTCTATTGGAAAAGCCGCTTGCTGATGGTTGCAACATTTTATCAGCCACCAACATAAATAGGGAATCTGCCACGCTACTTCATTGATGTATTAAAAAAGAGGCATTACTGCAAATTTATTTTAATTGCTTTGCAATCATTGAGCATAAAATTAACGGACCTACATAGGTTTATTCGAATTTAAAGCAGCCACATGTTCGCTGTTATATATGTATTATGTATATGGTCGTATAATAATTCATACTTAAAAACGTAAATTAATGTGTGACGACTGATGAGATGCCCATTCGCAATTTTCTCGTATAGAAACAAAAATGATATAAAAAAACGGCGATCTGCTCATAAAAAGTCAATAAAACCATTTACAAAACTGATTCAGCATGCGTTTCTCAGAAGTGGCATAATGGCAAAGAATGAGATGCATCTGTCTGCACGTTTGTGTGCGGATGTCGAGGAACCCACTGTACACACAATTGCTCAAAGATGCTTCAAAATGTTGATTGCATGCCATATAAGTTATCCGCCAATTTAACTCTTCGCCTTGTGCGTGGCTATTCGGCGGTGCATCAGTTGGCTCGCTGATTGTGATCTAATTAAAATGGTCTAAAAGACGTGCAGAGCATTTATATGTGCGCGAGTGTGGCAACTGTGAGCTGTGGCGGTGCGGTGCACATGTGAAATTGCGCCTTTATAAGCGGTGGGCAGTAAAGACGTCAATTTGATGAGCGCTTTATGGTCCGCTCGCAACCACATATGCATTAAATATAGCCTTCAATCGAAATTTAATAAACGTTTATGCTAATCATGTAGAAAAATGTTAACCGACATGCAAGTAACCGCCTGTAAAAAAGTTAGCATTTATGAGCTGGACTGAAGAGAACGCCAGCGAGCATTTCAATCAGCCAACAAGATGACTGGCTTTACTAATCAGAAGACTTCTTGTTCATTACGAGCGCAACGTTTTTTACATTCTGTTCCAATTGTGTGTGCATTTACTCTTATATAACACAAAAATTTGCACGCCATTTAATTTGCCTTTAAATGCGATTTACGAAGTTCATCTGGACTTTTCATGGATGTTAATTTTTTTATTATTTATAATCACTCTGCTCACGGTATAAAACATAATTTTTGAGCTTATTTAAATATCGATTACTTACTTTTATATTAACGGGGAGAAAACTTTCTAATGAACATAAGCTGAATATAGTGGAAAAGCAGTCAAAGGTTGAATGTCTTATAATTTGTGGCTTTCAATCTCGTTTTATTTGCGTAAACGTAAATTAAGAGCTCTTGACAGCTTGCTAAACTATCGATTATTCAATCTTATATGAATGAGAAAGTTGAAATTGTTAAATTAAGTGGCTCTGTAAATTATGTCTTGCATTTTTTAAGCAAAGATTATGAAGAATGTAAGAAAAAATCATTGCTATACGATAAAGAGATCTGTATGAAATAATTAAATAATCTAATATAGAGCAAATTGACATGCTACCGCAGCCGTAATGTGTTACACATGAGAGCCCCGTCTTCCCGTCTGCAGTCTGCTACATGCAGTTTATCCAGAGCCAAGTGGCGCACTTGCATGCAGCGAGCAGTTTTCGTGTCAAGAGTAAATGACTGAGTGCATTTCGCTGCGCTTTTTGCCCCATTCCATATAAAATAAAATGCGTTGGTTGTTTGTTGCATTCACTTAGCATGAGTTTATGTGCAAGTGTGTGTATTTATTGCGCATTATGTATTTTTTGCTAATGCGAGCGGCGTATTGTTTTGTTAAATGCGTTGAATAATTCGGTGGAAGAAAGAACGAGCACCGCAAATAAATTAAGGTAATCGCTTTTAAAAAGAGGGGCACGAAACGTTTTATATCATTATAAAAAAAACGCATTGTTCTAAGAGTAAATACACGTTACAACGATCACATGCATGTTGGTATATAGCCATTTTTCGTATATAGACATAATCGCACTAACGCTTCATGTTCAGCCGCATTATTGTGCTGAAACTCCTGATGCACTTAATTTGTTGAATTTTTGCAGCATACAAGTACATTCAATCCACAGGCAGACAGTTAATTAGTTCATTACCCACCTAAATGCTATGCAATTGCAATTTTGTTTATGTAATCGCTTACCACAGTTCGCTAGCACTTGGCATAATGAAACGCATGACGTTCATGCGTCTGACGTCGAAATGCATGGCGCATTAGTGCATTAAAGGAATTCTCGTCAGCATGACCCTATAAGGGGGAGAAGAATTTATTCGCATTTACAAAATAAATTTTAATAAACATGAGTTTTGCTAAATGACTACTTTGTACTTTTAATCTGCTTGGTTAATTATTTCATGACGATGTTGTTGCTTTTCGTATGTATAAAAGGACGCATTCTCAAAAAAATTCCATAATTTTGTATGGCGGCGTACCAATACCAATTGATTTGTCAATACAATGCTTTTATAGGAATTCAATTATTCGACAAATTACTTACATTCAATTTCGTGTCGTGGAGGTTTTTAAATCAATGCTAAATCAAAGTGAATCGCAGGCATTTATCGAAATGAGATGTTTATTTAGAAACATGATTGTGTGTATTTTCTGTAGCATAAATTGATTACGACATAATGGGTTAAAACTAAATTATTCACATTGAGTAAGCCTATTTGGTGTATACGACGTAAGTGGAGAAGTTTAAGGACATGCAATTGCATGCGACGCGACTTGTGTCATGTGTGTAATCAGTGTTTCTATAAATCATTCAGAATTGCCATACATATTTAGGTCCCTTTCTATAACTAAAAGCTAAAAATATTTGTTTGAAGTTTATGGAAAAGAATAATTCTATTAAGGTTGAATATTGGCAGAATTCCTTTGATTTCAATTAATATTTTATTCAATTGATTTTTACATAAAATGAGAACATTAATCTCACACAAATTCTGATTTTTTTAAAAGAATAAGGTTTAAGAAACTCACGGAGAAATAATTTAGTTGATAGCGAATTAATGGAATTAATATTCGTTTTTTACCATTAGCGCCTTAAATATAATGTTATTAGGTTGATTTTAAATTTTACTTTAATTATAAATAATTTTCTTTTATAAGCAACTTAAACATTGCTTGTAAAATGGACTAACCAGAGATAAAATACACGCCATCAGCTTCCGTCACAAAAAAAAACTCAAACTATAAATATACATATACAAGTGCAGACTCAATTAATAATGCGGAGTATTAAAACGCCAATTACGAACCTTTTTAACGCACAAAATCAACGGCTCATAAATATTAATGAATTCGCTGTTAAATTACATTTATATAGGCGATTCTCGTCTAATGTGTGTACAGGTGTGCATGTACAAGCAATCACGCTCACCCCGGGTAGTCAGTAGTCACACGCTAGTGGCCCATAATTATGTATGGTAATTCCATATGGCCTATGTGATGCTCGCACATATATATTTAACAAATGCTTAGAACCGGCACACACAATAATCTATACGGCATACATGATACACGATCTTAAATTAACCTTTCTTAATCTTTATTGCATGCAATTAAAGGAAACGTTAAACGGAATCGAATTTACCTGTTACAAAGCTTTTATGATATGGAAAAGCGTGTTTTTCCGCACTTAAATAAACTAATGATTTGATTCTATTTATTTAATTAATAAAAACAAAATTTTATGAAATTCAAATGTTTATTTACATTTAACATTGAATTTTAAATAATCTTTTGTTCGAATGTACAAACAAATAAAAACACATAAATATTAATAATAATTCAAATCATCGTGCTCATTTATCAAAGTTGTTGTAATAAATTAAATTATAAAATAAAAGCAAATGAAATTAGAGATCAAAAGAAGCGATTATGTCGCTATGATATGGAGTGAACTCCAGCGATTATACAAATTTCAATCAAAACAACTTGACAGGTGAGCAAAATAGGTTTCGTTCCCTTTATGCCGGAAACGCATTTACTCTCCATCCCACTTGGCGCATAATTCAAATCCCATGCAATTCAAACAACACGTACCACTAAAGGGCGGTTTATGCTTGATGCGTATGCACACGCACTTGGGAATTCGTTCGAGTGCTCGGCGCTACTACTTAACACATGTGCACAAATACACACACTCGCGTCACAAGAACATGCATGTGTGAACAAACGAAACGGATTAAAACAACAAACATGAAATGAGTTAAGGTAAATTACTCACGCAATCATGTTGGCAGTTAATTCCGAATAATTCATTTCTCCCCCTGTTTTGTTCTGGCTGTATGGCGTTCATCAGCCACTAGCCAGACGTGGCCAAGTCAGTCAAAAGTCAAAAGCTGGCCGTTTATTTGCTTATTCAATTTCAATTTAACATTAACAAATGCATTTTTTGTTGATGCTCTTTTGGCTTTTGCATAAATCTTCACTCTGGTACACGCATGACAGAGAATATGCGAGATATGATGTTCAAGTGCAGTAAGAAGGCGCTGGTTGTTATTTTTGAATTGGAAGCGTCTTAAATTGAAATTATTATTGTTCGTTCTCTGATTATAGTCTGTTATGTAAAAAGGTTATCCAACGTTTGTTGATATGCAAAAGGGAAACGGCAGCAGCGAGAGAAGCGGTGCTGGAAAATGGCCAATTTGCATTGAAATTTATTTGAAATTAATGATAATTAAATTCGCTTTGGAATTAACTTTTCATTCTACTTTATTATAACTTCATGATGTTGTGTTGTGTGTCTGCTTTTTTGTGTGAAACATGTTAAATGCTAAATCGCTTTCATTTTACACCTCGCAGCGTGCACTTGGAAAATCGTATGCGCCACACGGAAAAAGAAACCAGCCAAAGTGTGTATTGGCTTCCTTTTCTTATTAATTGTAATTTGTGTGGCCTGCGTGCTGACTGCTTATGGTGCTCACTATTTATTTGTGCATAATGTTTTAACGAAATTCTTCTGGTGGAGTAATACAAAACGTATTACATATTCGTTCGGTTGGTCGATATCTTAAATGGAGATCTTAGCGTGAACATTAATTACATCAGAATGCATGTGTCTAGAAGAAAACAACGGAATGAGCGTAGACTCTAGTACATTATGTTTTATTCAGTGAACCGTTACACTCAGTGCAGCGTCCTTTTATGTCAGATAACTACTAAAGTGTCAACTATGTATTTTGATATAATAAAAACGAAATGAGCTTGACTTATTGAATGCCAACAAAAAAAAAATCCAATAATGTAACAGCCAAAATCACAGCTTTTAAGCGTGAATTCACAAAAGCTCACTTGGATAACTGGTTTTAATTGAAAGGTTACCGCCTTTACCAAACAATCTTGGTTGTCTCACTTCATCAAACGTGGCAAGTAGCAACTAACAGCAAACAGTGGACAGTGCCTTCCCAACATATTCCGATTACACTTTCAGTTTATGAAACGCATTTTCACCAAACAATGTTGTTTGATTCCGCGGATGCTGAGCTACCAGCCACACTTCTCGCGCGCATAAGCTCACAATCATTGGAAGTCACGCCCCTATTTATTTATTTATGCTGGCCTTATGTACATGTATCAATATATGATTCTATAGAATATGGATGGTGCCATGCGCATAAACGTAAAAGTACGATTATAACTTCTTGTAAATGATGCCACTTTATAACCGAATTTAATTTATTATATTAACGCGATTAATGTTGAACTCGATTTCCACCAAATCAATTTCGCGATGAAGAGGGGCTTCAGACAGAGGTTTTGCCAACTCGTCCACATACTTGTGAATTGTGATGCATTCATCTTCTGTCAGTCGTAATTGCATATAATTTGATCGCATAACTTATTTAACTGCATCATTTGGGGTTTCCGGATGCGCTACAGTTGTTGTTTCATTTTAATTATGGCCTCAAGTCATTTCATTCATTGGTACACTGCCACAAGCAGCTACAACACGGCGACTTTTAAACGATGTTTCAATTGGAAATTGCTCATGTCATGCACTCCAGATAATATTCGCGTTTCTTTGTGTGTTTGTATTATCGGTTTTTGTGCACAATGTACATAATAAGGATTTTGTGATTCGCTTTACTTAATGTGCGGTTAAATTTTTGTGGTTTCTTTTTTTTATACATAACCCACATAAAAACAGGCATATGTTATAAACGTTTTTTTTATTATATGTAAATGTTCATTAAAAAATTTATTTCTTTGATTTCGTTTAAAGACTTAGTCCAATACGAACACACAAATGGGTATTCTACATAAAAATAAATTTCCAGGTCTTTTTGTATTACAAAAGAAATTCTCATCCATATAAACTGTAGTCTCTGAATTAACTAAACAAATAATGTCATCATTAAAGTCAATGCAATCAAAAACATGCTATTACTTCAAAATATATAAAGCAAATGAATGTAAATGGTGGCTGCATCCATGCACAAATAATGCAAACATCAACTTCGAATGCAGCATGTTTATTTCCCAAACGACAACGACACGCACGGTAATTGCCAATTGTCAACATATCACGTCACGAGATTTACATTAACCTATCCGTCCGACTTACAATAATGATTACATCGTTGGATGCTAATATAATGACAATAATTTATCCCATTTGGCCATCATTGTTCGTAATTGTGGTCGTAGACGATTAGTGGCTATTTACATTAGCTCAGGAGACCGGAATCGAGCTGAAATTGAATTCACAGAATCCGATTTACCGCAAATCGGAGAGTTCAACACGACAAACATTCCAGCACAAGCTCAATGGCACAACATACAACATACAAATAGAATATGCTTGGAATCAACATTCAAACGCACATAACTGCAGCACCGCGACATATTAAATGAGAGACGCGACAATATATTACTTTACAACAATGGCCGTAAATGTTTTCAATAAAAACAGACAAAAACATGTGAAAATGCTTTGTTGTTGGGATAAAGAGTGCGCGAAAGTAATTGCTCGGCATACATATTTAGCTGAATTTTCATTTGTTGAATTAGAAAATATGTTAATTCAAAAACGTTTCAATTTATTTTATAATGGTTTTTGAAAATTTTGAATAGACAATAGTGGATGATATTATCACTAACAAATGTTTACGATTGAATAAAGAATATTTTAAGCCGTCAGGTGTGCATTTAAACACTGTAACAACAACAAAAAAACTCTTCACCTTTGCGCACAAAAAACGTAACGCTGATTCGCCTCTTGTCATGCACATTTACGCACTTTAACAAAATAAAACACCACCATCCACTTACCACCATGCCTTAACAACGCAAACAAACAAACATTCAAACGGCTTCAAAAACGCATGAAGCAAAAAATTGTGCTGCTCACAGCGGCAAAATCCACCAAACTTTTCACACCTTTTGATTTTCCAATTGGCGTGAAAACCGGATAGAATTAAACATTATATTGTTTTTTACTGAGCAAGCATATGGATGGCATCTTGCTGGGGCCTCACACTGCAGCGACACATCGCATCAATTTTCACGTTTCACTGATATAATTGTGCTTCTTATCGCACATGTCGGCTTATTACAGGTACAGTGAGCTCGCTTATTGTTATTATTTCTGATGAAAAAATAGAATTATGGAAAACCTGAGCCTTGGAATACAAAACAGCCGTTTGGAGACAACAATGGAAGCAAATTGCCCAATTTGACATTTCAATCCACTAAGTAATCGAATAGATTGTTGATGTTGTGTGTACTTTATTCACCATGTGTTCTGTAAAGTATTTGAAGCAATAAGTTAGAAGCATTATGTTCTCGTCTTGCTAGGTTGACAGCCACCTCGGAGACGCTATTAAAACGGTGTATAACATATACTATATTCTGCTGAGTAATGCCATTATATGTTCAATGTAGCACACAAAAATACTCCAGAAAAATAAGCAAATGACTTGAACCAATTGTGGCCACACGTGAACGCGTATAGCGTTTTAGTGTAATGCGCGTTAAATTGTTAAGTCACTGCATGTGTTTTTATTGTGAATTGCAGACATTTAATTGTAATCCATTGCCGTGCGTGTAAACTGTAACTTATACGCACATGATGTTTGAGTCTCATTAACGCTGTTTGTTTGTTTGTTTAAGGTGCCAAAGATGATGAAGGTAGCCTGAAAGGCGGCTTAGGTGGCCACAGCAGCTCAAGCAGTTTGAGTAAAAAGCAGCGAAAAGCGCGAACAGCATTCACCGATCATCAGCTGCAGACGCTGGAGAAAAGTTTCGAGAGGCAAAAGTACTTGAGTGTCCAAGATCGAATGGAGTTGGCTAATAAGTTGGGACTCAGTGATACACAAGTGAAAACTTGGTACCAAAATAGAAGGTAAGCACTTCTTAACCACTTATTTAACATTTATTTCTTGAAAACAATTATAATTAGAAAAATATTTAATTAACACTTGCGTGTTTTTTATATTCCTGCATGCTCAACAATTATGTTTTAATTCAACCAATTTAACACTTAAATCATGCAACCGAAAATATTTTTCAAAACGATATTCAAATGCAAATGGCTTCCATAAATCAAAACCCTTTACAATCTTTGTACAAACACTAATTCAGATGTGACCCAAATTTATTAATCACACTGTCAATTACGCATTTAATTCATCAAACGTATATTTGAATAAATTATTTAAACACCGTAAAAGAGACCACAAGCCTGTAGTGACAATTTTCAACCCATTAAGCCATCAAAGTGTTAATAATCATTACAAATGATCCAATAAAAAGCCACAATTGGCTGGGCGCATACGAATTATGTATTTATTCAAATGTGATCGCGACTTTCCCCTCAGTTTGAGCGCCGGCCGTTTTTTGTGTGATCCTTCGTTGGAAATTCGCATAAGAACCACAGCGACTTAACATATATCGTGTAACGCATCTCATAGTCGCTACAGCATAAAAAATACGCCAACTGATCGCCGAGCAATATCTGTACAAGAACTTAATTTATGACACAGTTTATGTGTTTATATTTTATTATTTTTATATTTGTACATGTTTCTTTGTTGCCATCGTTGGACAATCACGTTGTCATTCATTCATGGAACCGTTATGCAAATAAGAATACCGCCTGCTTGTCAAGCGCGACTTTACGCTCATATGAGCGACATTTTATATGCCTTTGAGTGCACTGGATTGCCCTGGATTTATTATTTTACATGGCATTCGTATACAGTTTTTACACATTTGTAGTGTGATTTTTCGTTTAAATACCGACGCGATATTGTTCAGTGCTAGAGGAGCGTGTTTGATTTATGGATTCGACTGCTGAATAAATCTTATGGGAACAATGTGGACGCAGGCCAATTCCGTCAAACTGAATTGCATATATTGGCATGGGGTGCATGAGATTTGAATTATTCTTTTGAGGCGGAAGAGTTTGTACTGGCAAATTGTTACGTTTTACATTTACGAGTATCTGCAATTAAATTTGTTTAAGGATGAACTCTTTTGTATTTTCAGTTCTTCTCTATATATATGTGAAGTTAAATTGCCTTTATTAGATCCATTAAATCAAATATTTAATTGGCCGTTTAATATATTTATAATAAAGAATTTCCGTAAAGCTCATCAAAACTTCAGATCAAACACTAGCCGAAATCAATTGCCCCTTGACTTCCGCTGATTCAGGAGTTACTTCAATTATTACACCAACTACAACCGACATCCATATGAACTGCATGTTGGTAAAATTCGTATCGAACGTATAAAGAATATTAAACAAAAAAAGTAGCCACAACCTTTCAACGATTATTTTAATGAGCTTTAAAGTCGAGAATAAAGGCGCAATGGGGAGCTAAAGCTATGCCCAATCCAGCACTCATATCTTTAGACAAAACCGCTTAAATCAATTTATTGATCAAAATCAGCATAATAACTCTTTTGATCCGCATCATCCCATCATGATGATTATTTGTTTTGATTCTTTCGGAATAATTCTTTTTGATCATCGTTTAATTTCCCGTGCATTGTAAACATGGAACGAGCCGCCAGCCACGCACAAAACGCACATACAGAAAAATTGTGGCGTGGCCCTCCTCCAGCATGTATCCGTACTCAAAGTGTGGCCATAAGTCGCCTTGTACACACACAAAGTATATATTTAACGATTTTCGTCAAGTCATCACATTTAGTTTGATTTGGGCTGCCGTCAAAAGGTAAACATATACAGCACAGAAGTTGTACCTGGCGGCGGCGGCGGCGGCAGCGGCGGCGGCAGCGGCGGCCGGCTGGAAGTCACGAAAGGCCTCGGTTCACTTTAAACAAATATAAATGCGGACACACTGAAAAGGAAGCGCCCTTCGAGATGCAATATTAAATACTCGCATTGCAGTGCCGCTCCGTGTGCATTGGAACGGATAAACGGACATCATGCAGGCAAAAGGTATACTCGTATGTGTATTTGGAAGACAACTGAACTGAACTCTGGTCAGACGCGGCGATTCATAAAGACCCAAATTACAAACAATGATGAACGCGATTATATTATGACACCTCCCAAAGCAAAGAACATTTCAATGATTCGCATCCTTAGTGAGTGGTAGAGGCTTCTTGCATGTGAAAGCAATTTTTGAGCTGAATCCCTTTTTCGGTATATCGTTAATCATATATTCAGGATTGCAGAGGGTTGGATTGCCAATACCATTCTCCATTCATAATGGGATCGGGACACTTATAATTAAATGTTATGTTTTTTTTCGTGTGTGATGCGCCGGTTTCCGGCGCCATTCACGGATATTTATGCGTCTAATGGGCTTTTTACTTTCTAAAAACTCCTCCTCATTTTAAAAAAAATATTTATAATTAAATGCACTTTGTGGCGGCATTGTGGCTAAATCATGCAATCGATTGTAATAAATTAGTGAAAAGCACCACTTAATGATATATACTTCTTTACATCGATCGCCCAATAAATTTCAATTTATACGGGAAAACCTCACTCTATCCTTGGTCATGTATCGTATTAATTTGGATGTAATTATTATTAACACAGGTTGCCGGATAGTACAGAGACCAATTTTATAATTTAATGACCTACGAACAGGTTGCCGCATGTGGGTTGGCCACCATTTGACGTGTCTCTCCTTGGCATGTAATTTAAACGTGCCCATTTAATATTCCGCCTGCTGTAAGCTCGTTTAATTGTGTCGATCATATAGGAAAAAAAAAATTGCAGAAGTTAGTGAAATATTTATTAGAATACGATGGTACTTAATGCAAAGTTAAGAAAAAAAACCTGATCGCCTAAGTATCAGATAAATCCTTCAATGCACTTAATATTTTATTTTCAATCGTGCGATTTAATTTATTATGACTTCCAGAGTTCTGAGCTCTGATTACTTTTAAATCAGCGTAAATACTGCATACTTGCATCCGACTCACAGTAATTGTGCTTCCATTAAAACATCATTAAAAATTAAGTCAAGGTTCTTTTAAAACACATACCGCTTTCATATGGACATACCTCGCCAGCACGAACGGTTGGTTGATAATCAATTAAATGCAGCGAAAGCCTTTTCAATTGTTGGATAGCATAAAGCATTTATGCTTTCAATGCCATCTGTGTGGATTTTTCGCTAGCAAATGGATGCAACCCAATAAAAGTAAGGTTTTGTCAAACCCTTGAGGCGATTCGAAATTCATCCGACCAGCCGAAACGCATTCGATGGCCAAGTATTAAAAGCGTTTTGTGACTTCGGCAGCGTTTTTCTTTTGTTACAAGCTTTTATGGGCGCTCGCGCTCATCGTTTATGCTGGCTTAATCTGCCACGGCTACGCTGGATGCTTCATCTGACGTTCAACTGCGGAGCCACATCGTCGCCTTTACAACAATAAAGGGTAAATTGTTTTAAAGTGTTTTCCTTGGAGAGGCATATTCTTTGAGTTTAACGATAAATTCAATTAAAACTCAATAATTCAGGTTTCAATCGAGCGCCTTAGACTCGCTGAGTGTTTATGTGTTAACCACTTGACGAAGCAATAATGCGAGTGAAAATTGAAAACGCGGACCAAACGCTATTGTGTGTGTAAGTCTGTGAAAGAACTGATCAAAGGCGGCACCACAAATTGTCTGCATTTGTGGTTTAATTACATACTTTGGATGTATTATGTTGTGATTTTATCGAAAAAGAGTTCAGCAACTGTTTGTCCTACGGATAATCGATTAGGTGCACTTTACCAACCTGCGCTGCGTGCCAATAAAAACCTATTCGCATTGCAATAATATTGTTGCAATAACCGCATGCTTTAATAGTAAACTAGTAAATCGATTTCAATCAATTTCATTGTGTTGTTTTAATTTTCGAATTATTGATTTTCAATCACAATTTTCATTTACAAGTGATCCCTTGACGCAGAAACGTTCACATACCTTTATTAGCAATTTGCTGAACTCAGCATTTACCAAAAGGAGTGGCTTTTCGATTAGCCTTAAAATTACAGCCGTACCTGGCAGTCATAATTTAATATAAAACACGAGTTCATTAAATTGAGGAAATCGCCAACCATTTTGAATACCTGCCAATTTGTCAGAAAGAGCTGCACGACTTCCACCATGTACATACGTTCATATATGTTAAAAACGCACTCGGCACTCCATCTTGATCCATTTCACTCAAGCGCAAATCGCAAGATAATAAGCCAATAATGGTTTTAATCCATTTTATGCTTTAGAACATTGCCCCAGAGAATGCATGCGATTCACTCTACTCATTTATGATTTTACTCATCTTTTGCATTATATAAATTTTCAGAACGAAGTGGAAACGACAAACAGCTGTGGGTCTGGAGCTATTAGCCGAAGCTGGGAATTATGCCGCCTTCCAAAGACTGTACGGAGGGCCGCCCTATCTCGGAGCCTGGCCGTATCCGTCGCAAGGTCCCCAAGGTGCTCCTCCGTCTGCCGCCGACATCTATTATAGACAAGCGGCAGCTGCCGCCCTCCAGAAGCCACTTCCATATCGCCTGTATCCAGGAGTACCTGCCCTTGGTTCGCTGGGCTCAATGCCAGGCCCCAGCGGACCATTTCCACATTTATCGGCGTCCAATTCGCTGTCGTCGCTCAGCTCATACTATCAAAACAGCAATTCCAGCCAAACGCCCAGACGATCGCCTAGTCCAGCTTTAAATCCGGGAAGTCCACCGGGCCGATCCGACAGCAATGCACCAGAAAGTGACGACGAAGAGGCGATACAAGTTTGAAAAGTGTGCTCTTTTGAGGCGATCAACGAGAAATACTCACTCTCCTTACAGTACGGTGAATTACTTAAGAAATGAAATCAAAGACGTTGCTTTTTGTGATCACAAACATTGCTAATTGCTATTGATAGGTGAAGCAAAAAGAGAGAGCGGTTTTTAATACTTTTAAATGCCTTGTAAATATTGTATATCTAGTGACGATGTTTTAATTTATTTTAAATTTATATTTTTAACTAATTAGTATATATATGTAACGTATTTAAATTTTGGTTATTGTGTAAAATCGTATAGCAAACCGTCAAAACTCTAGAACTTTATGAACTGATTGAGTAGCTCAAATCCCGCAGTATTAATACCTGAAAAATAGTTTTTCGTACTTACAAATTATTTCGAATTTTTTATCATTTTTTATGCTACAATTGTAAAAGTTTATTTAAATTCAGCTGGACAAAATAGATGTTAGATAAAGCACGCAAAAATTCTTATTATATTTATGGGAAAATGATTTGTTTCGTGCAAAACGTAGTTAAGTTGAACTTAATTCGAGAATAAATTTTAAATAAATTGTAAATTGTGAATAAAAAAATATTTCAATCAATTATTGTTTTAAACGAAAATCTTTATTCGCTTTTTTTAATTTTTTCTACTCAGCAGATTTTCCAGAAACTATAGCAACTATAAAAGCGTTTCTCTATATTAATACTTAATAACATCAAAAATCTTTGTCAAAAAAATATAGGTAAGTAATTTAGGTAAACTAATTTTTTTATCGAAACTATTTGTTTTTTCTGGAAGAGGAATTAAAAGTGCCAGGCCAGGGAGTCCTTAGTCTTAGTCTTAGTCCCAGTCTCTCCAGATCGCCTTAAAAAATCATAAGTATTTAATTTTTTTTTGCCGAAACTAAAAAATTAGTTGCCAATAAATATTATCGGTAAAGGAATAAAATATAAGTTCAATTATAGTTTATTTTTTAGTTATATACGTACCAAACAGAGCGGATTTTTTTTCTTAAAAAAAAAACGATATGTTGTAGTATATGTACTCTTGTTATCCAAGGATTTTGACAAGAAAATCTAATGACGAGGAAACACGTTTTGACAACCCCTGAACCCAAAAAAGTGGTCGAGAAAAAATGTCTGTTTTCTAAACGGCTTGTTTTTTTTTGATTTAACATTCCTTCTGTCAATAATTAACGCCATTATAGAACTTTTTTGAGAAGTGTTCCCCATCACATTTTAGTTTTGCATAAAAACATTTTATTCAATTTAAATAATTTTATTTTTTTAATAAACTTAACGGGGAAAAATTGATATGTATGAGTTATTAAACATATTTATAGTTAAACTTCATTCTTTATTAAAAACAAACTATTACAACATTTATATAACTACTTAAAATTTATATTTGATATAGTAATTTTTAATTTTTTGTAAAAAAT
>JANSTS010010069.1:16404-30883 GCA_026546915.1 Sylvicola fuscatus
TAGTATAATTAATCATTCTATTTTTACACTTAGCACGTTCGAGCATTGATACCTCAAGCATGCATCGTGGAACTTTCGAGAAGACCAAGACGATGGAGTCAACAAAATTTGTTGAACCACAATATGACATCGAGGAAATCTCAAAATCAAAGCCGATTTTCGTCCAACCACTTTCCGATCCAGCACCACTTCATGAAGGAAAGAACATTCATTTGGAATGCCGTTTGGAACCAATGGGCGACCCAACAATGCGTGTCGAATGGTTCCACAATGGTCGTCCCATTACTGTCGGATCTCGTTTCCGTACCTACTACGATTTTGGCTTCGTAGCTCTGGATATTATCCACGCAACATCATTGGACAGCGGTGAATACACCGTCCGTGCTACTAACCATTTAGGATCCGCTCACACTTCATCTTGTGTCCGCGTAATTGGACGTTCCGACATTGTCACCGACACTCAAAATGAAATGTCCATGGAAACCATCCATATGCTCGAGGATTCATCCCGTTACAACCGCCAAATGGCTGAGGACATTACAGTCATGGCAGCGCCACAATTTACCCGTCCACTGCACAATATCGAGACGGTAGAAGGCACCAATGTTCATTTGGAGTGCCGTTTGCAGCCAGTTGGTGATCCCACAATGCGTGTGGATTGGTTTGTCAACGGTGTTCCAGTTAAAACTGGTCATCGTTTCCGTCCAGCTTATGAGTTCGATTATGTTGCTCTTGACTTGCTCGGAGTTTACGCTGTTGATTCTGGTGTTTACACTTGCCAAGCTCGTAACCAATTGGGCGAGGCTGTTACATCCTGCTCTGTCCGTGTAATTTCCAAGAAGGACTTGATCCTTGAGACTCAACACCCAACTGGCTTGGAGAAAATTCAATACTTGGAGGACTCCACACGCCATAAGCGCCACGAATATGTGGATGAAGTTATTAGCGTTAAACCCCGATTCATCACAAAGCCAAAGAGCTTGGAGGGCATGCGCGAGGGTACTCATGCTCATTTTGAATGCAAGTTGGAGCCAGTCACTGATTCTAACTTGAAGGTCGAATGGTATCGTAACGGCCGTCCTATCACAGTTGGACATCGTTTCCGACCAATCCATGATTTCGGCTATGTTGCTTTGGACATTATCGACTTAATCTCCGAGGATTCCGGCACCTACACTTGCCGTGCAGTGAACATGTTGGGCGCCGATGAAACAGCTTGCACCCTCTCGTGTCGCGGTGGAGAACAAATTTTGACCACCACCCAAAACGAAGCAGGCTTGGAACAAATCCATTACTTGGAGGATAAGTCACGCTATCATCGCAGTGAACAAATTGATGAAACCACAAAGCAGGCTCCAGTTTTCACAACATCTCTGAAAAATATTGAGATTAAGGAGGGACAACGTGCTCATTTTGAGTGCCGCCTTATTCCAGTGTCCGACCCAACAATGAAAATTGAATGGTACCACAATAACGTTGCCTTAAAATCTGGCTCCCGTTTCACCGAGACCAACAACTTCGGTTTCGTTGCATTGGATATCATGTCCTGCTTGGGAGAGGATTCCGGTACCTACACCTGTCGCGCTGTTAATGCCTTGGGAGAAGCTGTCACTTCTGCTATTGCCATTGTTCACACCAAGAAATCAATTTACATGGAATCACAGCATGAAGGCGCTCTTACACGTTTGCACGTGCTAGAAGATTCGTCCCGACACAACCGTCAAAGTGTCCAGGAGGAAACCATCACACAGGCTCCAGTGTTCACATTGCCTGTTCGTGATATTCGTGTCGCAGAAAATCAAGCAGTGCACTTTGAGGCACGTCTTATTCCAGTGGGCGATCCAAAACTCAAGGTTGAGTGGTTGAGGAATGGCGTACCAATAGAAGCTTGTAAGGACAAGTGATTATATTAATTTAAAAACATTTTCTAATTTACCTCTCTTTTTTTAGCTAATCGCGTTACAACCATGCACGACTTTGGATATGTTGCTCTTAACATGAAATATGTTAACCCAGAAGACTCTGGCACCTATACATGCCGGGCTATCAACGAATTGGGCCAAGCCGTCACGTCTGCTACTTTAATCGTCCAATGTAAGATCTAATTTATTTTTATATTTTTCATCGTATTTACGTCTTTATATACTTGCAGCTAAAGCAGCCCTACAACTGGAAACCCAAAACGAAAGCGCCTTGCAAAAGATTCATCAATTGGAAGATCATACTCGTTATAGTCGTCGCGAGGAAGAAGATGTCGTGGTCAAGCAAGCTCCTCGCTTCACAACCCAACTTAATGGTCCCACCAAATTGTTTGAGGGCCAAAGTGCTCATTACGAATGCCGCATTGAACCATACCCAGATCCAAATCTTAAGGTTGAATGGTTCCATAACGGTCAGCCACTGCAAACTGGACATCGTTTCCGTACGACATACGACTTTGGATTTGCTGCTCTTGATGTGCTTACCGTTTATGGCGAAGATGCTGGTGAATACACATGCCGTGCCACAAATAAACTGGGACAAGCTCAAGCTTCAATTAAATTGGCTGTTACATCCAAATCGTCTATTATCCGCGATACTCAGCATGAGGGAGCTTTGGAGAAAATTCAGTACTTGGAAGATGATTCAAGATATAAGCGTCGCACAGAAGTTGACCAATTCACAGCAGAAAAACCAGTCTTTGGACGTCCATTGCGCAATGCTAATGTGGCTGAAGGCAAGCCAATCCATTTGGAAGCCACCCTTATTCCAGTCAACGATCCTACAATGCGAGTCGAATGGTTCTGCAACGGAAAGCCAATTCCACAGGGTCATCGTTTCAAGACCACCTATGATTTCGGTTTTGTCGCTTTGGATATTTTGTATGCTCACGCTGAAGATACTGGAACATACATGTGCAAGGCAAAGAACGCTGTTGGTGAGGCTGTCACAACATGTGCTGTAACATGCTCCGCCAATGCTGGCCTCTATTTGGACACGCTTGATGAACAACGCTTGCAAAAGATTCGCGAGCTCGAGAGCCATACTCATGTCAAGGCCGCCGATGTTGAGCCAGAAGGCAAGAAACCAATCTTCCTCACACCTTTGACCAGCTTGGAGAATTTGCGTGAAGGAGATCATGCCCATCTTGAATGTCGTGTTGAACCAATTAACGATCCAAATCTTAAGATTGAATGGTTCATCAACGGAAAGGCCATTCGTGCTGGACACAGGTTCAGAACTACCCACGATTTTGGATATGTTGCTTTGGATGTTCTTTACGTGTATGGTGAAGATACTGGAACCTACATGTGCAAGGCAACCAATCTCTTGGGAGAGGCGATGAATACTTGTAATATTCGTGTGGTTAACCGAAAGAGCATTATTTTGGATACCCAGCATCCAGACGGTTTGGAAAAGATTCAGAAGCTCGAGTCCCGTGCTGGACCAGCTAGGTCTGAGGTTGAAGATCGTCCAATTTGCCCACCACGTTTCGTCACTGAATTGCGTGGTTCCACGGAAATCTATGAAGGAGAAACTGCCCACTTTGAAGCTCAAGTTGAGCCAATTCATGATCCAAATCTGCGTATTGAATTCTATCACAATGGAAAGCCATTGCCATCGGCAGCTCGTTTCCATATCACTTTCGATTTTGGTTACGTTTCATTGGACATCTCTAAGGCAGTTCCTGAAGATGCCGGCGAGTATTCAGTTCGTGCTATCAATGCTCTAGGAGAATGTAAATCAGCTATTAATCTGAAGGTACATGCCAGAGGTAGCATTATTACTGAACCACAACATCCAGATGGTTTGGAGAAGATCCGTCTTTTGGAGTCGGCACAGCCATTCCAACGTCCAGAAATTGCTGACCCAGTAACCAAACAGCGTCCAGTGTTCACACAACCACTGCAAAACATTGACGCTATTCCAGAGGGACAAGTGGCTCACTTTGAGTGCCGTCTTATCCCTGTTGGCGACCCAACCCTTAAGGTCGAATGGTTCCGCAATGAGAAACCAATTGAAGACAGTTCAAGAATCACTAAACAACACGACTTTGGATACGTGTCCATGGACATTGCTCACATTCGTGACGATGATGAAGGCGTCTACATGTGCAAAGCGACAAATCCACTTGGCGAGGCTGTCACAACTGCTTCGATGCGTATTCGCACCAAGGCCAGTATCCAATTGGATACCCAACATCCAGAAGGTATGCGCAAGATTCAACAATTGGAGCAATCTACACCAAGACGTCCAGAGGAAGCTGAACATGCTTTCGAGAAGCCAATCTTTACTCAATTACTTACTGGACCCGCTGAGTTGTGGGAAGGACAACATGCTCGCTTTGAAGCTCGTGTTGTACCTGTAGGTGATCCAAATATGCGCTTCGAATGGTACGTTAATGGAGTTGAGTTGAAATTGGGATCAAGGTTCCGTACAACTCACGATTTCGGCTATGTTACATTGGATATCAATTCCGTGGTTACCGAAGACTCTGGCGTTTACATGTGCAAGGCTATCAATAACGCTGGTGAAGCAGTGTCATCAACATCAATGAAGGTTCGTTCGAAATCTTCCATTGTTGGAGAACCACTGTTGCCAGAGGCATGGCAGAAGATTCAACTTAAGGAAGCTGCCATGAATCGTGTGCCAGAGATGTTTGTCGACTCAACACCACAACAGGCCCCTGTCTTCACAACTCACTTGCAGAGTTACGACAAGTTGGTTGAAGGCCAACACGTGCACTTGGAGGCTCAAGTTGAGCCACGTGCTGATCCTAACTTGAAGATTGAGTGGTTCAAGAATGGAGTTTCACTCACCACTGGTGCCCGTCTCAGGAGCACATTCGACTTCGGTTTGGTTACAATGTCCGTTAATGGATTGCGTGATGATGATTCGGCAATTTACACATGCAAAGCCACCAACTTGTTGGGTGAGGCGGTATCAACATGCACTCTCAAGATTGAAGATCGTCATTGGCTTTTGGGTGATACCATGCATCCAGATGCTTTGCCACGTATTGGTGAGCTTGAAGCTCCACGAGAAGGTAAGCCAGCATCTGCCGAGCCAGTTTATCAATCACCTGTATTCATTACTCACTTGAACAACGTTGAGTGCTTGGAAGGTGAAAATGTTCACTTCGAATGCAACGTTGAGCCATCTAAGGATCCGACCATGAAAATTGAGTGGTTCGTCAACAACAAACCTCTTCCAATTGGCGCCCGTTACAAATCAACATACGACTTTGGATTTGTCTCTCTTGATCTTAATCATTCATACGCCGAAGACTCTGGCATTTACACATGCAAGGCTACCAACGCTTGCGGATCAGCCACTACTTCGGGAACCCTGCGTTGCACAAGCACTGAAACAATGTACTTGAATACTCAACATCCACAAGGAAAATTGGGTCTTGACGCTGTCAATGAAGCTGAGGAGGCTCTTGCTAACAAGTCTAGGCCGAAAGATGCCGCACCAGATAAGGAATACCCACCACCAGTATGGACTACACCACTTAACCCAGAGTTCCATTTGGAAGAAGCTGAATTTTTGCACTTTGAAGCTACTGTTGAGCCCAAGGAAGATCCAAATCTTAAGATTGAATGGTACTTCAATGGCAAGCAACTGCAACATGGCGCCAGATTTAAGATGCGTAAGGACTTTGGTTTTGTTACCATGGACTTGTCTGAGACATACGAACGTGATCAAGGCATTTACACATGCAAGGCATTCAATCGTGCCGGAGAGGCATTCACATCTACAACCGTATTCTGCAGCAGCAAGGAAAGTGTCATTGAGAAGAGTCAACATCCTAAAGGAGCCGAAGGTATGGAGAAGATTACCGAACTGGAAGAATCACTCCGCAGACCAGATGGAGCAAAGGCTGATACTGATATTTCTCAACCACCAAGATTCGTCACCGAATTCACTACCCTGTTCAACATTGGCGAAGGTGATATTGCTCATTATGAAGCTAATTTGGTGCCAACTGGCGATCAATCTATGGTCATTGAATGGTTCTACAACGGAAAACCAATGGAAGCCAGTCATAGATTCCGAACTGTATACGCATTCGGTATGGTTGTGCTTGAAGTTTTGGGTACAAAGATTCCCGACTCTGGTACTTACACTTGCCGTGCCACAAACAAAATGGGAACAGCCGAGGCTTCGTGCACTTTGGAGTGTGTAGATAAGGCATCTGGAATGAAGCCGAGATTTACTACACAGATTAAGAACTTGGAGGGTCTTAAGGATGGACAATCAGCTCACTTTGAGTGCACCGTTGTTCCTGTCGAGGATCCTGAACTTAAGATTGAATGGTATCATAATGGAAAACCAATTCGTCACTCGACTAGAATTAAGCCTGTTTCTGATTTCGGATTCGTCCTATTGGATATTGCTTATGTGCAAAATCATGACTCTGGAGAGTATGTCTGCCGTGCTTGGAACAAATATGGCGAGGACTTCACCAAGGCTACAATCCACTGCACCGGAAAGGGTGGTGTGTATTACGACAGCTTGCAACCTGATTCGCTGGCTAAGATCCGCGAGCTTGAGAGTGCTGGACAAAATCTTGCTGCTCCATCAAGCCCATCGGTTGCTGAACCACCCAAGTTTATCACCGAAATTGCTGATATTGGAAAATTGGTTGAGGGACAAAGTGCTCACTTCGAGGCACGACTCACACCAGTCCATGATCCAGATTTGGTGGTGGAATGGTATTACAATGGAAAGAAACTGCCACATGGTCATCGCTTCAGGACTTTCCACGACTTTGGCATTGTTATTTTGGATATTCTGTACTGCTATGAAGAGAATTCTGGTCTGTACGAGTGCCGCGCTCACAACAAGTATGGCGAAGCCATGACAAAGGCTACATTGAAGTGCGTATCAAAGGCGAACCTTATCCTGGACTCGCAGCTACCGCGAGTAAGTATCTTTTTAATTCACTTTTTTTAATTAATCAAAAAAATACACAATTACCTATTGATTGATTTGTTTCTTAATTTTTTAAAGGGCATGGAGGGAGGCCTTGAGAAGATTCAAAACCTCGAGGACTCACTGTTGCGTGATGTTGATGATCAAGCTGAAGAAAAAACGGGTAAGGCACCAGTGTTTACAGTGCCACTATCAAACATCGATAGCTTACGTGAAGGAGAGAACGCACACTTTGAAGCCCGCCTCATCCCAATTGACGATCCTAAACTTAAGGTTGAATGGTATTGGAACGGCAAACCACTTCGTGCTGGTTCTAGATTCCGTACATTCTGCGACTTTGGCTTTGTTATTTTGGAAATTTCACCTGTGTACCCAGAAGATTCTGGCGAGTTCTCGTGCCGTGCAATTAACGAATACGGTGAGGCTGTAACCACAGCATCAATGAAGGTGCAAGGCAAGCGCAGCATCATCCTGGAATCGCAACTGCCAAAGGGCATGGAAGGAACAATTGATCGTATTGCCGAACTCGAGGGTCTTGGTGTTCCAAGTGACATGACACCAGACGACGACACTGGCAAGCCACCAGAGTTCATTACAACACCAGCCGATCTAACGCTGACTGAGAACTCGTTGGCTCACTTTGAGTGCCGCTTGCAACCAATTAACGATCCAAGCATGCGCGTAGAGTGGTATCACAATGGAAAGGCCTTGTGGGCTGGTTCCCGCATCAAGACTATCAATGACTTTGGTTTTGTTATTTTGGAGTTGTCGGGATGCTATCAACGCGACTCCGGATTGTATACATGCAAGGCAACCAACAAACATGGTGAAGCTTCTATCAACTGCAAATTGCAGGTACGCGGACGCCAAGGTATTGTTTTGGAACCACAATTGCCATCAAACTTCCGAACTGGTACCGAAAGCATTCAGAAGTTGGAAGAATCATTGCACAAACGCGAAGAAATCTTCAGCGATGAAGAGAAACCAAATCCACCCAAGTTTGTCGAGGAAATCAAGGATAACGAAGACATCCAGGAAGGTAATCCAATTCACTTTGATTGCCGCTTGGAACCAGTCGGTGATCCAACAATGCGTGTTGAATGGTTCCACAATGGACGCCCATTGCCAACTGGCTCAAGGGTGCATATGCTCAATGACTTTGGATTTATTGCTTTGGACATTGATTATGTGTATTCTCGTGACTCTGGCGAGTACATGTGCAAGGCTACCAATAAGTGGGGCTTTGCCACCACCACCGCCAAGGTTTCGTGCAAGCACAAGACCGGAATCGTATTTGATTCTCAATTGCCTGAAGGTATGACAGCTGAGAAACTGAAGGAGTTGGAGCGTGGACCGATTGGTGAGATTCCAGTTGAGGAGGAGAAGTTAACAGCTCCACCTAGGTTCATTACCCACATTCAATCACAGACCGTGGAAGAAGCCGAAGCTATCCGATTCGAATGCCGCGTTGAACCCAAAACCGATCCAAGATTGCGCGTTGAATGGTACCGTAATGGAAAGCCATTGCCTTTGGGTCACCGTTTCAGAAATGTGTACGACATGGGCTTCGTTTCTTTGGATATCTTGTATGTTTACGCTGAAGACTCTGGCGAATATATTTGCCGTGCCGTCAACGACTACGGAGAGGCAGTTACCAAGGCTACAGTATCATGCAAACGTATGTTCTGCATTTACGACCACTTGATTTGCATGTATTAATTAAACATTTTTATTTTAGAACTTCCATCGATTATCCTTCAAAACCAAGTACCAAAGGGAATGAAGAGATCAGAAACCTTGATGCAAATGGAAGCGGCTATCAAGAAATACACCGCTGAGGTGTTCCTCACTGAGGAAGATCTTTATGACGCCGATAAGAAGCAACCACCTCGCTTCGTTACTCAGATTAAGGACCAAACCACTCTTGTTGAAATGCAGACAACCAAATTCGAATGTCAATTGGCACCAGTTGGTGATCCAAACATGAAGGTGGAGTGGTTCTTCAATGGCAAACCATTGCACCACAGTAAGTTTTTGCAAATACTCCATGTCATGGAATGTATTAAAAGCATTTCTATTTTTAACAGAGACCCGCTTCAATCCAATCTACGATTTCGGCTATGTGGCCATGAACTTCGGCTGGGTATATCCAGAAGACAGTGGCGAATATCTGTGCCGCGCTACCAATTTGTATGGCATGGATGAGACTCGTGCTATTATCAAGACCACCGGCAAGCCAGGAATCATTTACGATTCGCAATTGCCAGCGCATATGAAGAGTATTGATCGCATCAGGGAGATGGAAGCCTCATGGCAAGTGTAAGTATGAACAAATTTTGTGCGCGAAGATTTGGAAATAATATTTTTTAAATGTCAAGTGTTCCTGATGAGGTCGACGAAAACGCTAAGCCACGTTGTGCCCCATCATTCGTTGCTAAGCCCGAACCCGTGCTTGTTGAAGAGGGTGAATGGGCTCGCTTCCAATGCCGCGTCACCGGTCATCCCAGACCTCGTGTCATGTGGCTCATCAACGGACACACCGTTGTCAATGTAAGTTTCTTAAAGTCTTGCCTAATAATCGAAGATGCTGAAGTTTTGCTTCCGCCAACAGGGATCACGCTATAAACTCAACTACGACGGCATGTATCATATGGATATTCCAAAGACACGCCAATACGACACTGGTACTATTGAAGTGATTGCCCGCAACTCTGTGGGAGAGGCTATGGCCTCGTCCGAACTTAAGGTCGTACAACGCAAGGACGATTATCGCGGTGTACTCAAGAACTCACCACGACGTATGTATAACAATGTTACACAAGATTTTGTAGAACAGGAATATGCGCACATAGACCTAACACTCTTACGCTTCTTATACAGTATTTATACAATTTCCTAGAGAAAATAATATACCAAACGCTTCAATTTACATTGGGCCCAAATGTAGACGGGCCAGCTAAATTGTCATATTGGTTTTTGTACATAAAGAACATTAGATAACTGGTTCGGCTTCATCTTGGGCCACACTTTTAGAACCACTTTTGAGAGAACACTAACAGCATAACAATCAGAGAACATTGTTTTGAACTTAGGCCTGTATATATTATACTAGAATATTGAACTCAATCATTCACTAACCATCTGAAACTCTGGACATATTACATAACTCTAAAAACAACAATCCACAAAATTCCCTAAATCCTGTACATAAATTCCACTGAATCCTTAAGAAAATTTCGGAGCAGAGACGATATTCCCTCATTATCGAAATTGCTGCAAAAAAAAAATTGTTACTGATGGACGCCACCTTCGCATCAACTAGTGGAGCTTGCCTTGTATTTTGTAAGCCCTCCCGAAGCCTTAAAATGATCTGCAATTAGTTGAATCAGCCTAATTGTGGAAGCGCGTGAATTAAGATAATGTGAAGGGTTGGGCTTTCAATAACGACCTGCTTTGGTAGATTTTGATGATTTTTGTAACTGTATAAACTGTTTGTATATATAATTCGTGGATTAAGGTAATATGCAAATTTTTTGTGCTTTTGTAGTTATAAGATTTTCATTTTTTTTTTGTTTTCTTTTTTTTTTTCTCTTAAACTTTCTTGTCAAAATATTCCTCTACTTTTCAATTGTCTATTTTATCTTATTATTTGCATGCCCTATAAGCTATCCTTGTTTAATTTGACCTTTTTCAAATTGTTGAGAAACGTATTCCTTATCACTAATCACTTATGTTTGTACAGCATGGTACGATTACGATCTAGTCGCCTATCAAAAAGAACGCAATGAAACTGAGCTGGAAAAGACATTCGAGGAACGTAAGGCGCTCAAGGCCGAAAATGGCGGTGTCGATTACAATCTTGAGCACTTGAAAAAGACCAAGCAAGAAGGAGAAGAGACTGAGTGGCAGCGCGCTGTTAAGAATAAGAAGAGCGAGGATTATTACAACAAATTGCAAGAAGTTGAAACTGAACAATTGCTGCGTGAGACGAAATTGCGCGAAGAAAGTCATCAATTCGCCATTCCCGGCGAGAAGTTGGTGAACAAATCGGTGGCCCAAGGCATGGCTCAGAAATATGAGCAGAGTGTGTAAGTATACCTGAAATTAAATAAGTTGGCCGTTAAAATTAATAATTTTTGTTGTTGAACAATTGCTATTTCAGTGAAGACCAGTCCACCACTGATACAACCAAACAGACACGGAAGGTACAAAAGAAGGGTCCAGCCGATCCCTCTGAATCATCAGTGCACGGACGAGAAGTGCATGTGTCCAAGCAGAAGCAAACTCAAAAGGAGACCGTCGGTGACTTGGAGATTACTCGCAAGATTACAGCCACCGAGACCACTGAAGTAGAGCACAAGGGTAAAACTCAAGAGCGCGTCGTCAAGGGACCAGTTGCGCCCTCAAAGCCTCCAGTTTTCACGAAGAAAATTCAACCGTGCCGCGCCTTTGAGAATGAACAGGCACGTTTCGATGTTGAATTTGAAGGCGATCCAATGCCAACCATCAAATGGTATCGCGAGAACTTCCTCATTACAAACTCACCAGACTTCCAAATTCATACATTTGGCACCAAGTCTGTGCTGATTATCAGGCAGGTGTTCTCCGAGGACTCGGCTGTATTTGCCGTTATCGCTGAGAATCGTGGAGGTACTGCCAAGTGCAGCGCCAATTTGGTCGTTGAGGAGCGCAAGCGTGCTGGACGTGTTGGCGGAAATGTGCCACCCAGCTTCTTGAGCACTGTCCAAAATGTGACGGTGAATGTTGGCCAGTTGGCTCGTTTCGATGCCCGCGTCAGTGGCACCAAGCCCCTTGATGTGTACTGGCTGAAGAACGGCAAGAAAATTACACCAAATATCAAGTACAAGATGCTGGAGGAGGATAACACCAACACCTTGTTGATTATTGAGGCTGACACTGATGATGCTGGCAAGTACGAGTGCGTAGCTGTGAACAGTGCTGGAGAGGCTCGTTGCGATGCTGAATGCATTGTACAACAGTCAAAGAAGGCACCACAAAAGGAAAAGCCAACCACTCCAGGCAGCGAGAAGGCTCCAACACTATCCGAACCATTGAAGGATCAAAAGATTCAGGAGGGACACTCGGCCACATTTAAGTGTCGCATTGTAGGCAAGCCACTGCCCACTGCCAAATGGTTCAAGGGAACTCAGCTGGTCAAGCAATCAAAGTACTTCCAGATGGCACGCGATGGTGAATACTACAGCCTGCGCATTACTGAGGCCTTCCCCGAAGATGAGGGACCTTACAAAATTGTTGCCTCCAATAATGTTGGCGAAGTTACCTCCAATGCCAAGCTCATTGTGTTGCCTGAGAGCCAAGAGGCCTTGCCGACACTCACCAAGATGAAGGATGTCACCATCGACGAGGGTAACCCGGCTCAATTCAAGACCACCATTTCGGGAAAAACAAAGCCAACTGCTGTACAATGGTTCCGTAACGGAGCTCTCATCCCAGAATCGCCAGATTTTCAGGTAATTTATTGTTTTTATTAATTAACCATTTTTTATAAGTGTTTCGGCAAATCATTATTCTTTCTAATCGTGTACACAACTTTTGGCATAATTCAAAAAATCATATATTATTCTTGTGGACACAAATAGATTGACATCAGCGAGTTTCGATGCAATGACAGGCTTCGCTGATGCGAACCATCAGGTTGAAAAATGACCCACTTTATAATATTAGCAATTGTACAAAAATATTCTTGTGACAACTTCATTAGTCATATGTTTACGAGCAAGCGATGCACGATTAATTACCATCTTTAAATAGGTTTGCATATAGAAAATATGCTTAATTGCGACGGCTATTTAAAATTTTAATTTGGCAATTGTAGAGCAACTAGCCATATAACCAATTAGCGACCAAATGTTATTCTAATTACTGTCGTCCTATATTTGCGCGAAGAGCACTTTTTCTTAAAAACAAAAAACACTTAAGAAAGGAGAGGGAAGCAAACAGATAAATACGTAATTGATTGAGATCCAGACGTCCGCATTTTCCGATTATCGCATCCACTCCCACGTCCGCCACATTGCGAATGCATCACATAAACAACAATCATTTGAATTCAGCGTACGTGCCATACGTAACATCTTGAAAGCGTTCAACATTAAATAATGCGATAAAGAAATCATAAAATTTTGCTAAACATTGTGATTGGCCGTCTTAAAATAGTCGCAGTGCAGCAACCGACCACAATGAAACGGTTCCGTGGAGATGCGTGGCTCCATAGTCCAAGCAGTACACGTCTACAATGTTCACCCGTCACGCGTCTTCAGGCGAATAAGGTCAATCCAATGAGTTGAGGCTGTTTTGCACACGGGTCGAAACTATAGAGGAAAACCAACTATAGAACACATTAATTCAGTTAAATGGCCAAGCCTGAATCACTGAGGAATTCAGTAAATAAAATTTGTAATAAATACCAGGTGAGAAAAAACACCTCCAGCTTCTAAATAGGCGAGAGAAAGATTGCGGGCGCGACTATAAATACGCATTGAAGTCACACATGCGAGTTTGTATGATTTGAGAGACCGATTGGGAGCTGTTCACACGATCCTAACACATGCTTTTAGATTTATTAATCCTTGATGGAAACGGTTTTTTTTATGAGGAGGCTCTTGTTAATCGAACGACGCCCATTGTAACGTTTTATTTCGGATGTCGAAACAAAGCAGCTGGCTAATCCCTTTGTTTCTATTTTTGTTGGGAAACCAAACTAATCCTGTGTACTTATGCATTTTTCGTTTTCTTTGACAACTTTTCAGATGATCTATGACGGCAACAATGCTGTGATGATTATTGGTACCACCTACGAGGAGGACTCTGGCCTCTTCACGTGCCGCGTCAACACATCGGCGGGACAAGTAGAGACCTCTGCCAAATTAACCGTTAAAAGTAAGGATTAATTTAACGAACCAATTATCAAAAGATATCGAACGATGAGAATGAGAGGGAGAGCTTTTATTTATATATTTACATATATACTTACATGTTGCTTCTTTGCTGGAGACAATTCATGCGAGAATTTATTTATTTTTACAAATTTTAGATGTGAACAAAATTCACTGTTGAAATCGTTTTATTTAAATTTTAACTAACTTAATGAGTGTTTAAGATTTTTTTTTCATGGTACTAGTCAAATGTTTAAACAAAAATTATATATTTTACTTTAATTTCGTAACTAAACAGGTTAAATTACATTAAAAACGAAAGAAAACAAAAAAAAAATTAACGGCAAAACCAATGACATTTAGAAAACGTTAAGACATTGGTAACTGATTGTTAAGACAAAAAACAACGCTTCGTTTATCACCGTTTAACCCCCACTATTTACACTGCTGCAGATTTTATCTACTTTTTTCTTTATCGATGTATCACTCTTTTCTCAAAGATAATAATAAAAATATTAATAATAAAATTTACAACACAACATAAGAATAAGAATTTTCTTTTTATTAAATTTAAACAAGATCATTTTAAAGTAAAAGGGGCACTTCAGAAATAAAGTTAAATCAGTGTAAAGTATTAAGAACAT
>JANSTS010010069.1:30983-50628 GCA_026546915.1 Sylvicola fuscatus
AGTAAAAGGGGCACTTCAGAAATAAAGTTAAATCAGTGTAAAGTATTAAGAACATTAATCAAGGAGATGTAAAGCGATAGAGACAACTTCAATAGCATTTAAATTTTAAACTTTGGTAAAAACGGAAGATTTGTTTTGCTCCTTGGCATCTTCTGCATTTTTTTTTTTTTTACCAATAATTTTTTGAAATTTCACCTATTGCAGGTATAAACAGTACCAACTTTAAATGCAATTTAATTAAAAACAACATCTAAATAGCGTCTCAACAAATGAAAACAAATTTAATGAAAAATGCATTTATTTCAAATAGTTGAGTTACAATTGCCTTGACAAAAACATAGGTGAAAAACATCCAAAATATGTAAAGACTGAGTTATTAGCCATTTTATTTAAAACCGGTGATTTTCCTTCGCTACAAATAAAATACTAGTTTTAAAATTCAGGCAAAATCTACAACCCACTTTACCTTCTAGAACATTCTGACATTTGACCTTCAAACCAACCAATTTACAGTACAACATTTGTATATGCCTTGCAGGTTGGCATTAAAAAAAAAATAAATGTAAAAATAGTTTACTTGAATTTATCATCCGCCAAATAAATTGGCGCCCACTTCTTACATAATGCGAACCGCTATTCATGTTCTGGCCAGTTAAACGGCTCCGTCGTTAACTCTCAATGCTGTATAAATTTCCCTAAAATCAAATGAGTTTTTCTTTTTCCAATATTTTGCGTTTCGCATCTTCAAGTGCTACACAGGCGTTGAATGAGACAGGCCACACGGTGCTTTCATATGTGGTACGTACACACAGGTGTATTTTTAACCGTCAGCAGATGTAGATGACTGTGTAGTTTGATGATGTGGAGACTCTATATTTAGCATTTTAACACCCAAGGCAGGGATCTGCTGTTGGTTCTTGAGAAGCTGTATAGTTGAGAAAAGCTGGTTAGGAATAAGGTGAGAGGGAGTAGTGGGCTCGGGTTGTAGCAATTGGCGATGTGAAATCACAATGGTGGGATCATGTTTCCGCGCAATATATGGCAAATTGGAAATTCACCTAAATACTAAACGGGATGTAAATAGGGAGTAGAAGGATAATGAAATAAAAAGCCGTCAATACTGAATGATTTATTTTGTTTGCATTTATTCTTTTTTTTTGCAATGATGTCTCATACAACTGCTGAAAAAAAGAATGTTTATCTTTATATTGATACCTCCTACCTGTGTTTTGTCTATCGGCTACGCTAAAAATCTTGATACAAGGATATATAAATAAATAACAAACGAATACAATGTAGACGCTAAGGAACGAAGCTCCTCGTAGACAATCAGTTACCGATCTAAAAAAAAAAGCATTTTAGCTGTTAGTTTGTAAGAGAATTTAGTAATTGTAAATTTTATATGTGAACTCGTGACTTTGCGTACGATCTTTAAAAATAGTTATTTTGTTTTTTTCGTTTTAAAGTATGCATGATTTTTTCTGTTGTTTTGATACAATGTTTTCTCCATTTAATTACGGCTTTTTACTAATAACACCAACGGATGAATGACATTTTCGCGTACTCTGTTGGCCCTTTTTCACCGATCACTTACAAATTCCGCTTATTTGCTTTGAAAATAAATATTCAACACAAAAATCATGCATTCACTAAAACGACCATTGTGTTACTTAATTCATATTAGTATAAATTACATCGTTTTTATACATTCAAAATAAATAATATTATATGTATACCAATATGTTTGTGTAAATTAATTAATAATTATTATACTTAAAATATCACAATTAATTTATTAAACGATTTTTATCCAACATATCACTGTTATGTGTCCGTTTGTTCGATTAATATGGCTGATTTAAAAATCCTCAACAAGTCACTGTGTCCTTTAAATGCTCGCACTGCTCCAATAAAATTCAATTTATCACAAATTTACAAAAAAAAAAACAAAAAAAACAAAAAACTGGTGAGTAGCCGCAACTCAGAGAAGACTGCAATGCGGGTGAAAATTTGCACTCTAGAAAACTAACGCTGAAACGGCTGATGTGCACCGACCAAGATCAAAATTAAGACTGAAAATTTGCGTCCAAAAATACAAGTTTATATGCTACTTTTTTTTTGCTTCTGAATCTCATCCACAAGAATCTATCCAAAGTTACCGCGCAAATGTGTGGGGCCGAGACGATTCACAATTAGACAATTTTGAATCAGAAGCGTCTTAATTTAAACACGCTTTCATGCAAAGTTGCCGACAAAGCCGCCCGCTGTGCGCACTTCCCTCACATTTATAAAGTCCGCGGCTATGACTGGCCGATTTTATTTTTACACCTTTTTTTCCCCATATATCTTCACTATTTCGCTCACAACAAAGTGGAATGTGTGCGCGTGTATTGAGAGGCTCGAAATCACTTTTCCCCCAAAAATATTCTTTGGAATCACCTTGTGATGTCAGCACTGCGAATGTGCATTCTGTCTGGTGCGGGGGTGGACTATTCACGATTAAAAATACACACGATTTTTATAAATTTAGATCACCTGTGAATCATGGATGCTTTGTTGTTTTTGAATGTGTACACTGCCAGCGTTCCATTTAACACCAATCATCATTCTATATGTATTAATCTAACTCACGCTTTTCATTTTGCGCGAAATGCCCGCTCGCACGAGTCATATGTGCGCGCACCGTGTGCCATTGGGCGCACGCCAATGACGATTAAGTTATTAATCTGTGGGAGACATCCAAATGTCGACCTTGGATTATGTTATGAACTCGATTGAGACAAATTCATTTTGTCTTTTATAGAGCGTCATATTATACGTAAAACGACAACACTGAAGACGACAGACACTACCGATGAGACCACACACGACACCAGCGATGTCTCAAAAATAACAGGACAACAGCGAACTGACCAACAATTTTCCGCTGACGGTAGGTCTGGTCAGCCAGAACAGTATGATGCAGAGGAGGTGCCGCGTGGCGACGAAAGTCTGCCATGGCGTCGTAATCGCAGCAAGAGTCTGCAACCGGCGGCCGCACCGGTGGAGCAGAAGCCGTGGCGTCGATCGCGTGATCGCTCACTAGACACTGAGCAACAAAAAATATTGGAACGAACTGCCAAGCCGGCAGTCCAGCCATGGACGGAGCAGGCTGTAAAATTGAGGAGGACTTCGGTGACGCGTAAGAGCGTTGAGAAGGAAAAGATAGAACCAGTCACATTGAAGCCATCCAAGGTTGTGAAGCGCGTACTTGATAAGGCTGAGTTGGAGAAGGTTGATTTAAAGGGTTTCAAGAAACATGTTGAAACGAAAGATGTTGAGTATTCGGAAGAGGATACACTTGATGAAGCTTCGTACGTTGATAAGAGAACACATGGCGAAGATATTTCGATTCTTGAGTTAACTAAACAAATCGATGAGCTGGTCAAGAAGGACACTAAAGAACAGAGGCTTAAAAAGAAACACGATGAAGAGTATGTCCAAGAAACAAAAGAGACTATTGTTGACACTGAAGATACTGTTGTTCTGAGGGTCGATACGTCTGATCAATTAAATGTCAAGACTCAAGAAAAGGCTGTCCCCTGGGCGAGAGGTCAAAAGAAGCGCACTGAAGAAAATGTTGAACAATTTGTTAGCACTGAAGATTCTACGTTACTGGATCTAACTAAGTCAGAAAAGGAGAATTTAATGAAACAAGAGCAAGCTGTCGCCTGGAAACGTGGCCAGAAAAAGAAGACTACTCAGGAGTCTGTTCAACCATTTGAATCAACCGAAGATTCAACAATTCTAGATACATCTGAGACTGTTAAGGAAGAATTAACCCAGCAGGAACAAGCCGTTGCTTGGAAACGAGGACAGAAAAAGAAGCCAAAACAGGAAGCTGTTCAACCATTTGAAACAACCGAAGACTCAACCATACTCGATACGTCCAAAACTGTCGAAGAAGAATCTACTCAACAAGAACAGCCAATTGCGTGGAAACGTGGTCCCAAAAAGAAGCCAGCACAGGAAACTTTGCAGCCTCAAACTGTTGCCGAAGACACAGCTATGTTAGATGTTGCAGAAAGTGTAGAAGAAGAAAGCACTCCAGAAGAAACACCAGTTGCATGGCGTAGGGGACCAAAACAAAAGCCTCAAGAAGTAAGCGAAACTGTAGAAGAGGCACAACCAGAAGAGGAGGAGTCTCAAAAGGCACCTTGGCTTCGAGCCAAAAAAGACAAACCAAAGACAGTTCCACAACGTCCAGTGGTGGAAGAAGAAAAAATTGGACAAATGCAACTGAAACCTACACAGCGTAAGAAACATGAACAAGAATCCCTTACACTTGAGGAAGTTACCTTAAAGCCTGTTCCACGTAAGCAACAACCTGAAAAACAAGAAGTTGAGACAGAAGAAATTTCTTTGCAGTCTACAAAACAACTCACACGGGACAATAAACTTGAGGAAGAAGCGACATTAGAGCCTGTTTCTGTTCCTGAATCTACAGGAAAGGAATTTCCAAGTGAAGACGTTAAAGAAGTTCCGACACCATGGCGTAGAGGAGAAAAGAAAAAACCAGTAGAAGAAACACCTGAAGAAAAACAATGGCCTACAGGTAAAAGACGTCCAAAAGAAGAAGAAGTACCAGAAGAGGTACATCTTAAACCAATTCCAAAGACAAAACCGGTTGAGGAAGAAGTTGAATCAACACCTCTTCGTCCAGTTGAAGCTCCCGTCGGTGAACCAAGCGATGTTCCGACTCCTTGGCGAAGAGGGGAAAAAAAGAAACCTCAGGAAGATGTTCCAGAAGAAAAGCAATGGCCTAAGGGTAAGAGGCGACCCATTGAAGAGGAGAAGCCAGAGCAAGTTCAACTTAAGCCTATTCCCAGAAAGAAGCCTGATGTAAAGGAAGATGTTCCAGAGGAAGTATCTTTGAAACCGTCTAAACGTACTGAAAATTTGGAACCAGAAGAAACAGCAAAGATTATGCCCAAACAAATCTCTCAAATGCCAGAAGAAACACCTGAACAGGTTCAACTCAAACCAAAGCCGAAACAAGAACCCAAAGATGAACCAGAGCAAGAAAGTGTTTCATTAAAACCTGTAACAAAGAAACCTATTAAAGAGCAAGATGTTCAGGAGGAAACGAAATGGCCAACTGGTAAACGACGACCTAAAGAAGAAGAAAAACCAGAGGAAGTTCATTTGAAACCGTTTACAAAAGCAAAAGAAGAAGAGAAACCATTGAAAATAGATGAACCTGAATTAGAAAAACCAGCTTTTACTGAAGAAGAGCAGCCCGAGGAAAAACCAGAGGAAGAAAAACCAGTGGCATGGCGTCGTGGTAAGAAAACAATTCCGAAAGAAGAGGTTCAGGAAGAAAGAATTGGACAAATGCAACTGAAGCCAACACAACGCAAGAAGCGTCCTGAAGAAGAATTAGCTTTAGAGGAAGTCGCTCTGAAACCTATTCCAAGAAAAGAAAAACCAGTGAAAGAAGAAACTCTCGAAGAAAAAGAATGGCCCACTGGTAAAAGACACGAAATTCAAGAAGAGGAGCCTGAGGAAGTTCATTTGAAACCAATACCTAAACGAAAGCCTGCTCAAGAGGCACCAAGAGAGCAGTCACCAGAGCTGGAAAGACCTGCAATAGTTTCAGAGGAACAACCAAAGGATGTTGAAGAGGCACCTAAAGCACCATGGAAACGTGGCGAAAAGAAGAAACCAAAAGAAGAAGAGCCAGAAGAAAAACAATGGCCAACAGGAAAACGTCGTCCACTCAAAGAGGAGCAGCCCGAGGAAGTTCATTTGAAACCAATTCCGAAAAAGAAGCCAGAGGAAGATGTACCAAGAGAACAGTCGCCTGAATTAGAAAAACCAAGTTATACTCCAGACGAACAACCTAAGGAAGTTGAGGAGGCTCCAAAAGCACCGTGGAGACGTGGAGAAAAGAAGAAGCCGAAAGAAGAAGAGCCAGAAGAAAAGAAATGGCCTACTGGAAAGCGTCGTCCACTCCAGGAAGAGCAACCCGAAGAAGTCCATTTGAAACCAATACCGAAAAAGAAACCCGACGAAGACGTACCAAGAGAACAGTCCCCCGAATTGGAAAAACCAGTTTATATTCCTGAGGAACAACCTAAGGAAGCTGAGGAGGTGCCAAAAGCCCCGTGGAGACGCGGAGAAAAGAAGAAACCTAAGGAAGAAGAGCCAGAAGAAAAGAAATGGCCAACTGGAAAACGTCGTCCACTTCAAGAAGAGCAGCCTGAGGAAGTTCATTTGAAACCGATTCCGAAAAAAATGCCAGAGGAAGAGAAACAACTAGAACAGTCTCCGGAGTTGGAGAAACCAGTTTTTACTCCTAATGAACCTGAAGAAGTTGAGGAGGCACCTAAGGTTCCATGGAAACGTGGTGAGAAGAAAAAGCAAAAGCAAGAAGAGCCAGAAGAAAAGAAATGGCCAACTGGAAAGAGGCGTCCAAAGGAAGAGGAAAAGGTGGAAGAAGTTACACTAAAACCTATTCCAAAACAAAAATCAGAAGAGCCATCCGAGCCTGAAAAGGTGGAATTAAAACCAGTTATGAGAGAAGTTTTCGAAGAGCAACCTGCAGAAGAAGAAACTGTTCAGGTGACAAAGGTTACTAAAAAATCAAAGAAAGTAAAAGAAACCAAAATCGTCCAAAAGGAACCAACAACACAAGACGAAGAACATCTCGAAGAAGAAGTAACTGAAATTGAAGAACTGCCATTTGAGACTGAAGAATTACAACCAGAAGAAGTTTCCGACGTTGAGGAAATGGTAACGATTGAGGATACCATTGATCAACGACTTGACCAAGTTGAAGAAGTCAGGCAAGAGGAGTCTTTGGTGTCTAAGAAAATTAAGAAGACTAAGAAGCAAAAACGTGTTGCATTCAATGATAAACTGCATGAAATTGAAGCTGAGCAAATTGAAGAGGTGATTGTAAGAGAAGAACCTGAGGAAAGAACGCAAAAAACTCTTCATTTGAAGCCTAAGCAGATTGTAAAGCGTGAAAGCGAGGAAAAGGTGGAATATGTGGAGGAAGAAGAGATTCTTGATCATGGATTGGACCTTAAAATGACATCAAATATAATTAAGCGCGAGAAGAAGCGTCACTACATGGATGACAGTCAACCACTTCCAGAATTAGAATTAATCACTCAGAAACGAGTACAGGAAGTTATTGAAAAGGTAGCCGATGAGTCGTTAATTGAAGAACAGGTTATTAAAGAAAGTTCGCAAAAGACAATATCCAAAACTGTCGAGCAGGAGAAGATCCTAACAACTACAGGACCATCGATTAAGCCTCCACGTTTCGTTAAGAAAATTCAACCAGCTATTGCCAAACCATCTGCACCTCAACAATTTACTTGCAAGATTGATGGCGTTCCTCAGCCTGAGATCAAGTGGTTCTTTAATGATACTGAGCTGTTCGCTTCCGAAGTGTACAACATGACAGTCGTCGAGAATACAGCAACTCTGGAAATTGCGCACGTTACACCAGCTGATGTTGGTATCTACACATGCCAAGCCAAGAATCAAGCAGGAGTGGCCACTTGCAGAACCAACCTTGTCTTGGGTAAGCTCAATTTTTCTTTTAATGTTAAGTATTCAATATTAAACCAATTGTTGCTTTTTTTAATTACTGACACATCAGTCATTTTGATCATTCTGTACATAAAATTAAAATAAAAAAGTCCTAAATTAAAATCTGGCGACACATAAGATTTATGGGTCAAAAAGATTTTATAATTTGCAACTACTATAAACATAGCAATTAAGCAGACACTAGTCACACATGACATTGTAAATATTGTAAACACAAACAATTTTTAGAAAAAGAAGATGGTATCCCGCCAACATTTATGGAACCAATGCGAATTGAGTACGTCGAAGAAGAGAACAAGGCAAACATCACATGCCAAATACATGGCTTGCCAAAACCTCATGTGAAATGGTTCAAGGGCACTGAGGAAGTGATCCCAAGCGAGACCGTCCTACCGTTCTTTAACGAACTGACTGGCGAAGCGCTGTTGACCCTGATCAATCCCACACCGAACGAGCTTGTCATCTACACAGTCCAAGCAGAAAATAAATTTGGCAAGGCTGTTGGCAAAGCCCAATTACTTGTTGAATCAGACACACCTAAACCGAAGCCAGAATTTGTCAAAGCGCCCAAAGTGACGCCACTTGAAGCTCAAATTGTTAAAGCCGGCTCCACTCTCACATTCATGTCTGAGTACGAGGGTGTGCCACATCCAACCGTTACCTGGCTGAAAAATGGCAAGGAGCTGCAAGTCGATGAAGACGTAACTATTGACATTAAATTCAATTTAGCCATCTTGAAGATACGCAACATGAACAGAAAGCGTGTCGGCAAATATGAGATTATTGCCAAAAACAAAGTAGGTGAAGCCCGCTCATCAGGATCCGTGGTTGTTTCAGACAAACCAGAAACTGAAAGAATTCAAGCACCCCGATTCATCCAACCGATTTCACCGAAAATTGTTGCCGAAGCAGAAGTTGTTATTTTGGAGGCCACCGTTGAATCGTTCCCAACCTCATCGTTCTCATGGTTTGTGCATGGATCTCCACTGAAGTCATCACCTGATGTACGCATTGTTGACAAGGCGAATAAGTCTATTCTCATAATTGAATCCTTTGACAAGAAGCATATTGGTGCTTACACCTGTCGTGCTGAGAACGTCGCCGGTTCGGTTACATCCACAGCCACAGTTCAATTGATCGAAGAATTCGTTCAGGAAGAAATTTCTGAACTGATTTCACCACGGTTTGTGGAGAAACTACAACCAGTACAGATTATGGACGGTGAAATGTTGGAATTGACATGCAAGGTAATCGGTATGCCAACGCCCAAGGTGATGTGGTATCATAATGATCAGATAATCGAAGAATCGAAGGGTGTATCCATTTCACAAGAGGTTAGCGGCCAATGTATTTTGGCAATTACTGAGGTATTCCCAGAAGATGCTGGCGATTACACTTGCTATGCATCAAATAAATTGGGAGAAGCGGCCAGCCAAACATCAGTGGCAGTCGAAGGTAACCGTAGTTTCTAACACAAAAACACACAATTTAATGTTAACCATAAGATTTGTTTAGTTGATTTTTTTTTTGGAGAAATTTGTCTTTTTGTTTAGGTTTTGGACTTAAGACTATATGTGATTTTTGATTTATTCTAGCTTATGAATATGTACCGGATTCTGAAATAACTAGTCAAACTCTTGGTGGATCGGAAGAAGACCTTTTGGAAAAGGTATGGATTTAATAGTCAGGTGCAAAATCAATTAATTATTAAATGGACTTTTTACACGTAGACTACATCGATTGATGAGCACTCCGTGGCAATTTCTGAATACCCACCGACGATTATTCAGCATTTGCCAGCCGAAACGAAACCGCAAGACGGTTCAATAACCAAGCTGCAAGTTAAGGTAGCTGGTAACCCAAAGCCAAAGGTGAAGTGGCTCAAGCAGGGTGAAGAAATATTCCCATCTGAGGAATACCAAATCGAAAACTTCGATGATGGTACTTCCATTCTTGTCATCAACAATGTCTATCCGGATGACGCTGGCGAGATAACGTTCGAGGCTTTCAATGAGCTTGGTGTTATCACTACCACCACCTGGTTGTCCGTTGAAGGTGAAACCCCATTGATAATATTTGCAAAATTTCAATTCCTTTCATTTGTTACAATTCTAGCTATTTATTTTTGTTTAACGACTCTTTCTAAGAATTTCAGCAGGTTGCAGCAAATATATTCAGTTACCTTTTACCTAAACCCTTTACCCAAAAACACACAAAACACACTTAGGAATACACATCACCCAAGATTATTTTTTATCATCTGAAGCGTTTTAAATTATTTTCACAGATTTTATTCTTTTTTTGAAACGAATTTTAACGTCTGTATCCATATTTTCTTTGAACTATAGAAATTGTTGGAACCAAGGAGTACAGAAAACCAGAATGGGTTTCACAAATGGAAGAGATGCAAGAAGCTCTCAAAGGTACGAATCTGTCACTTGATTTTCAGTGTGCATTCAAAAACCAAACAAAATTGAAATTACTGTTTGATATGGCAAATTATTTGAAAAAGTTGTCGTTTAGAAGTCGTTTCCGTGTTTTGCAATGTTAATAAAAACTAGTTCTATAAGTTCCCAAAGGATTAACTAAACTGTCCCCAAAGCTTGTAGGCAATGAGCAATTCCTGCCAAGCTAAGCGTGTTTAAGTCGTTTGTTTAATGTGCTAGCAACGCTGCATTAACTTTATTGCTTTTTATGCTATTTACATAGCTGCAAAATCATCCCCATCGTTTATCATGGAGATGAAGGATAGGCGAGCCGCCATTGGCGAATCGGTTTGCTTCGAATGCCGATTTGCCGGCAATCCACCACCAGGTAAGACTGCCTAACAACCGTGCATAGAAATTATTACATTTAGTTTGGCACTAACATCATTTTGCTTTGCTTAGAAATTTTCTGGTACTTCAAAGACCAGCTGTTGAAAAATACTGAAAATATCGAAATTGAGGTGCATGACTATGTCACAACGCTGACAATTCATTCAGTCACAGCTGAAACGGAAGGCTTCTACAAGTGTAAAGCCGTCAACCAAATTGGCATAGACGTGTCGCGGGGACAGTTCGCCTTATCCTCGACTAGTGCAAAGACGACCACTGAATCAGCAACTGTAGTAAAGACAACGTCGGAAGAAGATGACGTCCTAATAACACGGGAAGAAATAATTGAAAAGCCAAGACGTAAGAAGATTGTAATGAAGAAGGGCAAACCAAAAACAGTCCGTACTGTCCTCAATGTACATCCTGTCCAAACTGAGAGGACCGTGGCGACTCGCGAAAGTAGTCAACATAATGAGTCACATGACAAAACCAGTAGCCGTGTCGTACATCATCTTGAACGCAGCCATCAGGAGGGACATAATGAGTCGCAAAGCTCCACAGTTCGCATAGTTAAGAAGCAAAATGTGACAGAAGAGGCTGACGTCGAAATTCATGAAGAGATTGAGGAGATTCATGTGAAAATTTACAAGGAAATTGTTACTCACGAAGATATTAGCAAATTCAAGATGTCTGATGAAGTTCTGAAATTGTTGAGTTCAATCGACTTGAGTCGCTATGGTGCTGGTGAGGTGCCACTGCGTGAGCTGGCGACAATCGCCTACTTATTCACAAAGGGCTATGATATTAAGGATGTCACATCCATGTATAATACGAACTTATTCCCGGCACTTAAAACACCCGAATCTCAGTCGGCATTGGTGCAGCTCTTGGAGAGGCGAGGCTACGGCAAACTTGTTTCCGAAATTCTGTCAGAACAGATAGTAGACGATGACACAGAAATGGCGGCTACTGTTGGATTTCACGCCTTTATGCGAATGATTGAAACTAGTCATGTGTCCATTGAGGAAGTGTTAGCGCATTTCCAACATGATGATTTTGTGGGACAGGAGTGGAAGCGGTCATCAGTTGAAACGACAGAGGTTTGGAATTTAAAAAGAAAAATTTTAATCACCTTGAGAGTATGATAAGGAATATTGATGAAAGAAATTAAATTTACACAAAATTATTTGTACTCAAAGTTGATTAGAAAAATCACGACCGACATTTTTTTTCATCAATAATGACTTAACGCAAATGAAATAAACTTAATTATAGCAAAGAACAGAAAATACGTCAACCGTTGCCACTAGAATAGTGTACGAGGAGACTTTGGAATATGAAGAAACCAGAGAAGTTTCTGCACAAAGTAAGTTACAGAAAGAGGATGCCGACTTTTTGTAAAAAAAACGCTAATTTAGAAATAAGATAGATGCTTTTGCTTAATAACGATTTTCTTGCTCAAATCTCTAGTTACTGAGGAGGTGGTAGTTGAAGAGCATCAGGATCAGCAAGTGGTCATTCACCATGAATCCGTGACGAGGCCAGGTTTGAGTGATTAATTATCCTGCCAAACCCTGATAAATCAATAAATTCTTTACTTCTCTACTACTACTACTACTATTTCTATATTTACTTATTTAATAACTACCACCAACAATCTCAACACAATCCATCCCTTAAAACTTCAGCAACTTAAAGCCACGCCAAATGCAAGTCCACGTGAAAATGAATGTGATTGTTAAATAATTACAAGAATATTTTAAATGTACTTCTACACACAAAACTATATTTATATACTCGATTAGTCTAATGTAATATATTATACAACATAAAATGCTTTATTCTGCTATCTATATACTATTTTTCGTTTTTTTTTTTTGCTTAATAAAATGAGCTTTGTGCATTCTGCAATGCTTTAAAAATAATCAGCTTCTTTTAGTAGTGAATTGTTGTTTCGCCATTCTTGCAAAGGATTTACCAACACGTTGCTGAGCGCTTTAACTAAACTGCCCATGGTAAGTGTGTCTGCTTTGTTCCTTTCTGTGTGTACTAAAAATGTCCCATTCACGTTATTTTTTTTATTTTTTTTTGGAAATCTTTTACCGTCTCCTCGTTATAATTTACTGCATATAATGTAGGAGACTGAATTGGAATTCAATTGGATTATGTTAAATTTATTATTGATGTTACTTGTGATTTTTATTTTTCGTTTCTTGCAGTTTCTTTATTACCAAAATTGTTACTATTTTCTTTTATTCAAATTTATTTTTATTAAATTTTTTGTGTTAAATTATCTGTTTCGTAAATATATACAAAACACGACACACAAGCATGCATTTACACACAAAATGACACACAATACACAAAACAACACAATAAAGCAAATTTTCTTGTTTCTGGAAAACTTGTGATGCGAACACTCCTTATGAATTGGTCCTGTTGTGGACTCATGACATAAATGGGTCACTGCCGTACCATTTCCTAAGAAATGTTAAGGGAATGAATTTTTTTTCGTCAAAAGTTGTTGTTTAGATGAAACTTTTCAACTAAACTTAACAATTTTTAACTGAAAAAACAACTTCCATATCACTTATGTAAATAGAATGCTGTAAATATGTAAATTGGTTATGAGATGGTTTTATAATTTTACAAGCTGTATGTACTATATTGTAAACTAAATCTATCAAAATTTTTCCTCTATCCTTAAAAAAAACTGTGCGTAACGTGAATGCGATGTGAATTGTGTACTAGATTAGTAGTAATCCCTATGCAACCACAATAATCGATGCGATGTAAATAGCCACCCCGCTGCTGAGTAGTGCGTCCACAAAATAACAAACCAACTGTTCGCGTTTATATCGCCCAAAAAGAAAGCTCTTAAGAAGCAAACACAAATTAGCTGTAAAGTAAAATAATAAACACAAAAAAACATATGATTCGAACACAATTGGCGAACGCTATGCGTCATTGGAAATTGGAAGCGATATAAACGTCGAAATGTGGGAGTAGAAAAATAAACACAAATCTGCAAAAAAAAAAAACATCAAACAGTAGTACTTTCTTAGATAGACAAATATGAATATTCAATTATATTATATAAACAACATTTTACATTTTACATGATTCTCCATATGCATCCAACAACAGAAAACATCAATGTTCAACAACACGAAGCAGTCACAAGAAAGGACGAACTTGTTGTCACTAAAGCAAAGAAAAAACAACATAAGAAAATTACTGAACAGACTATCACTAAAGAACAGCAGGAGACTCAGAGTCTCCTGCAACAACAAACAGACACTGATGAGATTAAAACAATACAACTACTTCAGTCGCGCACCGAGGAGCAGTTCATCACTGAGGAACAGGCGGATAAATTCGACACTGAAACGCCTACAGTATCACACGAGATCCCCATGCAAGTATCTTCAGAACGGTCTGAAGTGATTGCTCAGGGTGACACTGTAAACATTGCTCCTGGTAAACCGAGTGCGGTTACAGCCAAATCGGCGGTAACATCCACTCAAGCAATCGCCGTAACAGAGGAAACAATGTCCACAGAACGCGAACAAGAATCCGCCTTCACAATTGACAAACTGACCAAACAACCAAAGCAATCATCACCTGATCTCAATGAATCGATTAGCATATCTGAGACAAATGTTTGCGACACCACTGGTTCAATGAGCTCACTTACCAAACCAGAATCGGCTGAGGCTCAATCCATTATAAGTACAAAACAATCAGTTTCGGTACAACAAGATGTTATCAGCGGTAGCACAACCGAATTGGTCTCCACCAAGACTGAGCAAACAACAGCCAAACTCAATTTGATGACTCATGACGCTAAAATTGTGTCACAAACTATGGCCAGCGACAAGGAAGATACTTTCAAGGATAAACCAAAAATACTGGGACAACATGCAAGTGAAAATATTTTACCAGTTGAGGGCATTGAGGTTACCGAATATCGTGAAGGTGAATCTGAGCAAGAATTTACTGAGAAATCACGTATTGCTCCAGTCAAGCCAAGATATAACATTCCTTCATCTGAGCCTCTGCAAGTAGACGAGGTGGTTACTGAAGAGAAGCCTGACAAATATTATCCTGAACTTGTGGTGGCAACCGAAGTAGCCACAAAATCATTTGTTGAACAGAAAACGGTTATCGTTGAACAAACACAAGCACCCGAAAAAGAGGATGTTTATCAACCAAATAAGAAGCCCCAAGGTAGAACGGCCGGAGTTGTTCTCAATGAGTCTGATGCGATTTCCATTTCCGAGACAAACATTCAGGAGAGTGAAGGTACAATGGCTGATAGGCAATTACCACAATCTGCTACAGCTGTTGACAGTTTCACCACCGTCGAAGGTGTTGTCACGGAAATGGTTGACGCGCAAATGCCATCTAAGGATTTGCCCTATGTCTCACCTGATACAAATACGGCTACTGTTCAATTTGACGAAAGAACATCGGTGTCGACTTCGGTTGTCCAAGCCAATGAGACGGAGCAAGATTTAGACGAAATGGAAAAGGTAAAAGAAATGAAAGCGATTAGCAGTTTTATGGAGCATTCAACAGCTGAAACATCAGAAGAGTTAGTGCATGAAAAAGAATTGTTGCTGGAAACCAAGAAAACTCCTGGTGTTGTGGGCAAAAGTGTCATTGACTCAGTTGACACTGCAGTGTCAGAAATCACACAAGTGTTGGATACTCACACGCCATTTGAAGGTAAACTGGAATACAAAAGCAACGAGGCTACTTGCAATGTTGAATTGAAAGAATCTACTGAAATATATTCCGTAGAAGTCCATGACAAGGAGTCTGAATTCACGACAAAACCAATGCCCGAACAAATGCTAGCTTCATCTGCCTTTGAACTTAAAAAGTCGCTACAAGTCACAACACATGATGCGTCTGACCGGGAATCAATTTTGGATACAGTACAGCCAATGGACAGCCAAATGGCACAGATAAAGCCAACAGATGCTATGAAATCAATTAATGTCGAACAGGTGGAACCAATGCATGGTACAGATGCTATTATTCAGGAGGCTCCAGAGGAATCGAGAGCTAAGATAACTGGAGATGAATTAAAGGAAATGCAAATTACGGAAACTATGGCTTTTGACAATGTAGGTCAATTTGAGAAGCCAATTTCGCCGGAGATGAAAACGGCTGAATCAATTTTGGATGTGCAAGAGTCAGTGACTGTAATTACAAGTCAAGTGTCTGAAAAAGAGCAGCAATTTGTGAAAGAAGACACTACCACACAAAGTGCAACTGTCTCCCAATCAGATACCCTGAAATCCATTTCAGTGCAAGAAACTGAGCTTTTACAAGGAACTGACAATCTCCCACAAACTGAAAATAAAACTGGCAAAGCTAAAATCCAAAGCACTGAGTTGCAAGAAACAACTGTCTCTGAAACTGTTGTATGTGAAGGAATTAAGGAACATTCCAAAGATTTGGTACCCGAAGAACAGACAGCAAATCTTGTTATTGATACTCAGGAACATGTCACAATACAAACAACACCAATCGGTGAATCAGAGTCAGAATTTGTAACTGATATAGCAGAAGATCGACGTGCCAAAACAATTCCGTCCCATACATTGCAGTCTGTACTTATTGAGGAGACTTTGGCGGGAGTATCGACTGATGACATTAAACCAGTCGAAGCTCCCACCTCCCACGCTAAACAAATTGGTAACGAACTAACAGAGACTACAGTTACTGATACACAAGTATATGAAAGTGTTGCGCCTTCCAAGGAAGAAATTCGGCCAGAATCTAAAACAGCTCAACCATCATTTACTGAAAGCACCTCAATATCAGTGGCTGATAATCAAGTGGTTGAGCAGGAAACTGATTTCAAAAATGTTTTAGATCTTTCAATTCAATCAGCCGACTTGGCTTCAACGCATACTCTGAAGTCAGTAACAGTGGCTGAGAATCAACCATTCTCATCAATTGAACCTCTTTCTGACCAATCAGCAACAATGTCGGTTGCAAGTGTATCTCAAACTGAACTCAAAGAAACTAACATTTCGGAAACTGTAGCTTTTGAAAGTACAACGGATCAGAAAGAACATCTAAAATCAGAGACTCAAACGGCAACGTCAATTGTCGACTCCAAGAAATCTATCACGGTAACTTCCGTAGAAACAATTGAGAGCACAGAGCGAACAACCAGCCCAGTGCCACTTGAAGGTGCTCAAGCTAAGTCTGTTCCTTCAGATGTAATGAAGTCAATTACTGTAGGTGAAGTCGATGCGTTGGATAGTACTGGAGAAATTAGCAAAATAAGTCCAACCCAAGGAGTGGCACAACCAAAGTACGATGAAATGGAGGTGACACAAGTAGAGGACGTAATTACTTTTGAAACACTCCAAAAACCCACAGATGGGCTGCAGTTGAACCAAAAAACTGCCCAAAGTACAGTCGATACCAAACATTCACTGGTTGTAGAAACCGTCGAAGTTGTCGAAAGTGAGGATAGCCTACAGTCGGCAGAGCCAGTTGATTCACAAACTGCTAAGCTGGCATCCCCACAGTCACTTAAGTCGATCGTTACTGAACAAATAGTACCCATGCAATCGACTGAATCCCTATCAGATGTAGCTCCCAATAAGACCGTAGCTCAAGTAACACAAGACGAACATGAAGTTACTAACATTTCTGAAACGACACTCTTCGAAACGGTAAACGACGGTAAAGATGCAGTAAAGCCTATCACATCAACTGCAACTACCACTCTGGACACACTGAAATCAGTAGAAGTGTCATCCGTGGAAGTGTCAGAAAAAACTGATAGTTTGAAGCCTAAACCAGAAACTATTCCACAAACAGCGATCCACAGTGCTTCTGATATATTGAAGCCTCTCACAGTAGAGCAAGTAGATGTACTGTCCAGTACAAGATCAGTAGATACTGAGAAACCAATCACATCTACAGCAAATGTGACTAGTGATACTAACGAAGGAATGAAAGTATCCGAAACCATTATCTTCGAATCGACAAGCGACCACACCGGAACAGATTCTAAACAAATGTCAGTGGCTCACTCGGTTATTGATGAACAACAATCTCTTATTGTTTCAACAACTGACGTTGCCGAGCTTGAAAAGCCGGTAGTCCCTAAAACAGATCAAAAGGAATCGTTTGCTCAAACTGGATCCACACATTTGCACAAAACAGCGGTTGTTGAAGAAGTGCACACTTTAACCACAACTGAAAACCTTATTGCACCCAAAGATGATTCAGTAAAACCAACAGTAAGCACAACCGGAAGTGATGAAACGATAACATCGGAAGTTACAATATTTGAGAGTACTGGCGATGTAGCATCAATGCCACGTCCAACTGAAAAGAAGGCTGGAACGACATTAGAATCGAGCATGCAAGGCATAAATGTGACGGAGACTGTGATTGACGATGTACATTTAGATTTTGAACAAATAGAACCCAAGAAAGGATTTGCTGAGAGAAATTTGTCTGAACAAACGGTCGCATTGCAAACGATCACAACCGCTGAACAAACAGTCGGCGACTTCAAGAAAACCGAAGTTAAATCGAGCCAAGCGAAGGTTGAGCAAACCCACCTTATTGGACCCCAAGTGGATGATGTGATTGTTTCTGAAAGTGTTCAGGATCTTCATGTTACGGTCGAGCCAAAGATCACCAGAAAAGCATCGGCAGATATTGATATTTTGAAGACACCGTTGCAAACGGTAGTGAAGCCTTCAGAATCAGTTAGTCCACTAAGTACAGAGTCTCAGCCAGCCAAAACAGCTTCAATTATATCCAGCGATAAGGAAGCCATCACTGTTGAACAGGTAACTGTCCAAGATAAAGAAACACATTTGGATATTGATAAACAGCCTAGAACTGAGATGGCTACTGTCAATTTGTCCAGCATCACGCTAGCTGAAACGACTGAAGTCAATACGGCCACAATGGCGGAAACATTTGATAAAACATTTAAGCCCAAGACTGAAAAGGCCAGTGAACAAGTTCCCGAACAGAAGCTGCCTCTGCAAACTGAAGTAGTTGTAACCAGTGATACTGTAGATAGAATCATACAAGAACATGAACAAGTACAAAACGCCACACGAACAATCGATCAAATCGTTAGTTCTGAAATAACGGAAACCATTGCAAACAGTTCCACAAAGCCATTGGAGATAAGAGAAAATGTCGGCTTTAAGGCAACAGAAGGTAATATTTATTCTGAGAGCAAGGTAGCAGACACTACGATCACATACACAACTGAACACGCGGCCGAGCTTCAGCCCAAACCCGCTGAAGAATCGCAAAAAGCACACACCTCATCTGACACAGTATCAAGTATAACAGTTATTGAAAATATTCCATACGACCAACACACTTTGTTGGATGTAGCTCCACAGAGGCCACAGGAAAAGTCCGGTCTGGCATCTGGGCCAGAACATCACACGTTGCAAATCTCTGAGGTAGAAACCAGTGAATTAGTCACTGATCTACCCACAGATAATCAAACACATTACAAAACAGCCACTCTTAAAGAAACACACTCGCTTAATATTATTGCCCAAGAACATATTGAAGAGCATATCAAAGGTAGGTAGCAAACACAAACATATTCACTCATTCAAACACACATAAAACACAAACAAAAACAAAAAACACAAAACAATGTCAAAAATCACGAAACAGATGTAACACAAAATCAAAAAAACACATAACACAAAATATACTAAACTTAAACACCCTCACTCCTTACCAAACAGATACACCTGATACACAAGATACACAAACAAAGCACATCCAGAAAACTACACGGAAAATCACACATAAAAAACAACCATCCACTCAGAACGTCACAGAAATATCTGAAGACGAGACACAAACCATTTTAACTAGAAATAAAATCACCGAAGCTGAAGAGCCAGTCGTTACGATAGAAGAGTTACCGGAACAAATTACAACCATTGAAGTTAAATCCGACAATGGCACCACAGTCAAACGCACCATAAAGAAAAGAACCATTAAGAAACAAACCGGTACAAAGAACGAGGTAACCGAAATTCAAACGGTCGAGGAAGATGGAAAAGAGCCAGTCACTACAGTCAATGTTGAAGAAAAAATAGTCGAACCCCTTGAAACTGAAATTATTGAAGAAGAGCCGGAACAGGTGACTGTAACTGAAGTCAAATCTGAAGAAGGCAAGCCAGTCACAACCA
>JANSTS010010080.1:0-30848 GCA_026546915.1 Sylvicola fuscatus
ATCATCAGTTAACATTGACTGTATGGAAACATTCGAAATTATTCACCAATATTCCTTTATTTAGCTGATCTTTAAATTAAATATATAGAATACGTTTTCTCCTGCAACCCCCTTTCATGAAACCGCTACGGAAGCGCTGGATTTCTTTAAATGAATTCCATTAATTCATACACAGAAGTAAATTCTTCATTTGATTATTGATGATTCCAGCGTGTATTGTTGCCAAAAAATTTAGTTCAAATCTGACAAAGCTTGAACCAGGATCAACCTCGGTCAGTCATCAATCACCATCGGAAATTATTCTGCGCAAAAACCTGAAATAAAAACCATATGAAAGAAATTGTGCACTATCACTGCAAACAAAGCTTTTTTAAATAGTACATTCAATGTGCGGGTACTTAAGACTTGATCAAACTTAGGCAAGTACAGCTAATACTGGTATAATGCCAATTAAACTTGACCCATGAAGTCAACCTGTGTCGGAATGCGATGCGATTATCCGATGAGATTTGATGTGTGTTTGTGTGCAAATATTAAGAGATTTATTGTAAATGTGCCCGCCCGCCGTTCAATTGAAGCTATACCCACATTCTGGAGCTGGACGTGGAGTGGAGTACGCCCCAATCACGATACATTTTTGTTGTTGGCGCAAGCGATTTTAAAAACGCTCAGAATCAGCGAAGACTTTATCATCAATATCGATCAGATGCACGGATGAAATCAATCAACACACTTTGTGTCCGCAGACACACGAGACTCCGAAACTATCTCACGGGAAGCTTTCTTCTACCGTATTCTTATGTCTATAGAATAAATTCGTAAACGCACAAAAAACACAAAACTCAGTGACTATGCGCCCAGATGAGGTCATCCGCTGATGAGTTGCTATTGTAAATGAACTGGCAACCGTTTAGCCTACTGAAAACTGATACGCCAGAGGCTACTTCCAGCTGCCTATTCAACTACACACGCGGTATTCATTCACATATTGTTGATACGCGACCCTGCTACAATATGAATAGCAATATTGGAGAATGAGCGCGACAGTAAGGCGATCTCACACCTTAAGTAACAATAAATAACAACGCTCCAACAAGATAACGAATTCTGGATAGACAATAACTTAAATGCCGTTCCTCTATAGCTCCAGACAGAAGTCAACTTTGACACTTGACAAATTCTTTTAACGTGTAACGTGTGTCTTGTTTAAGAATTTCAAGCCACAAATTATGAGACCTCCAATTTGACGATCAAACATCGAATAAACGATCCTCGAAATTCACTTGACTTTTTCTGTTGCTGCCACATTCCAACCCACTGATGTTGTTTCGTTCCTTTTTCATTTTGGTGGCATTTAAGTCTGAAGTGACCACAATATGCAGGAGGCAGAAACAAAAGACAATCGAAGCGCAACGTGGAGACAAATCACGCCAACGGAGTCAATAGTTTTACAGCAACAGAGGCGACTGCTCGAAATGCCAAAAGATAAATTACCTGCCAACAGACACATTTTCGATAATCGTGTAACAGGTTATTATAAGTAAATACAAATAATAAATAAAAATTCCTGGCGTAGTGATGCGAGCTCTCTCGCGGGTGTGCATGTGGCAAATCGCGCATTGATCTCGATCTTGATCTCGATTGTTCTTTCCTTAATCGTTATTAATAATGCCACGGCATCTATTTGACCGTTTCATGTGATTCCTTGAAATTTCGTAGTAATTTTGTTTAGACCTTTTTCATAAACATTTCAGTCATAAGATAAATTACTCTTTTATGTCAAAAATTGAGCTTCTGTAATCATCGCACGATTTAAGTCGCTGAAGAAATCTTAATGATCAATAATTTTTTTATCAGTTACTCTCGATCAGCGATCAAATTCCAGGAATCTTAATTGGGATCACTCTGATGATTAGATGAACATCAATTGATCATGATAATATTAAATTTGACCAAACATGTAAGCTTCGAGGATGGCGAGAAATAGTCAAAAAGAAGGCGTTCTGTGTACCATAACATCTAGAAGACAAGTGAGACCGCCCTGTAGCGTGCTCATATCTATAATTATAGGCTGAAATTGAAGTATTTTACACACGACGGATTTTGAGCGAGGTTCATAGACAAAATTTAACCGCTACACCGATACTTGAAAAAACCTAATCAAATTTGACAGTTATTTAACTCGAATAGTTCCAACAGATTCCAGCTCAATCTTCATCATCTCGATTTGATGGATCTCCTCCTCTTTACGTGGCAGGAGGGAGCAATTAATCGGATAATTAAGAGCGCAAATGAAGTAGGTACGACGGTAATTATTTCTGATGAACATGAGGAATCTTATATAGACAATATACAAGTAAATAGCGAAAATGCTTCATATTCTTCTTTTATGAGTTGTTTTGTCAAGTTTGGCTAAAGGAATGGAAATTAGGGACACCTGTAAAGAAATGTGTATAAAGGAATTTGAAGTAAATGCTAAAAAAAATCATTAAGAAACCGTCAAGAGATAAACAAGCAACATCAATACTTGAGGAAAGGATTATCTTTCCAATTACAAAGATTTGCAAGCGCGCTTATAACCATGAAAGCAACGCAGCTATACGAGTAAATCGCGATAATCTTAAGCTGTGGTTGATTTGAATGCACAAAACCAAACTTATAGTGACCAGTCTTATCTATATCGTCGATCGACTGGCGATGCATTTTTCTTGGCGCACTCAACGCAACACGAAATGCGGCAAAATGCACCGGCCGGTCGCCTTCATTTGATCTTTCGTCGCGGAAACATGATATTAGCGAGTGCGGCATGTTCTCTCTGTGTGTTCAAAAGATTGTCTTCTCCCCCAGATGCCTTCTTTCCATGCCGTTTCTATCCCATTATTCATAAATTCATAATCAGTAATCATTCTTCATAAGACTCTAGCGGCCTCCTGTCCACGGCTTTTATTCGACCAGTCTCTATTGGCGCGGCATTTACAACCGCTCCGCGTGCATTTCTATATAAAACTACAAAAGCTATACAAACATACGCGCCGTTGCTCCCCCAACTATAAGCCGCCCAACGCGGTCCAGCCAAGTGCGCACGCGCACTTGGAATTTGCAGTGCACCATGAATTCTATTTATATTCATCATTTGATAAAATATTGCTGATTGGTAGCAATAAATAAATAAAATAAAATAAATTAAGTAATTGACGGCCCACCCATGAAACAATCCCGCCATCCATTCTGCACTGACCAAATGCACGCGGCAACGGGAATAATGTTATGTTCTATGCCAACAGAAATGAATAATATAACTGAGCTGCAATGGAGCAGATATGACAAATTGAAATGCATTTCTTTAAATCCATCTTGGTCTTGTTCTCGCATTGCAGATCGCCTCGGATGCTCTCGCACACGGAACACATCTTCCGATGAGACATTTATTAATAACATTTAGTCGCATTCTGCAGGCGCATAGCCCGCCCGGCCTGGCGTGCGTGGCGTCTATATGCTCGCGCGTCTATTATTCTTGAGGCGATTACGTTTGTTGTACGCGGATGAATTGTCTTTGTGGACAAATCAACACGATACCGCGTTGATTTAGTTGCTGCATTTGCAATTTATTGCTCTCGGTGTTTAAGGCCAAAGAAATCGGGCGAAATGTTGCGGTTTGACGAGATTTTACGCACAAGGTGTAGGATTATGGACACTGAGAGGCTGCTTGGAATTTCAGTGCCTGCAAGGCTCCACTTTTCAGATGTTGCACCTATTTGCAATTTATTGCAGCTCTACGGTTCTAAGATGCAGTGTTATTGTATGTAATTTGGTAAAATGGGGGATGTGGTCTTTGTACTTTATTGAATGAAATCATAGACTTTATTGGCGCCTTATTGTGAATTAATACAGTAGATTCAATTTATTAAAGTGAAATATTTTTACAGTTTTATTCATTTTATTACAATGAAAATAGTTCACTTGGATACTTAAAATATTTAAAGAAAAAGATTCTCACTGAAAAGAGGTTGATTCTTTGATCGATTCCGTATGTTTAAAGTTGAGTATAAAATTACCCGAATTTAAACAACACGATTTGTTTTGTTGAAGAGAAAGTTATTTTTTTCACCGCAATCATACAATATTTTCACGCCCACCATTATCTGACACAATCTCAACAGCGACACAACGAAACAGTAGCTAATAAATATACAATTGAATTAAAAGCATAAAATTGCCAATTAACAATTATTGTACAAAAAAAAAAGCAACGAATTTAAATTGCTGTCTGTAAATAAAAATAATTCACGCAGACGAAATAAATTTTCGGCTGTACAAATTTTTTGCAATTTTCATCGAATGGCCACACGATAATTACTATCTGTCACTTTTCCCGCCGAATTATTACATACCATTCTCAGGTAGTATAAATTCTTTTCGATCAGTTCGGTATGAGTTTAACGATTTGTTTGGCCCGCATAGCACATTTTATATCTCGCGGTCGCGACTTACGTCCGACTGCAGCGCAAGTCAAGTGATCATGAATGGCGAAAGCGCACGAAGGAAAAAGCGCCTTCACAAAAAAAAAAAAAAATTCACACAAGAACATCGACGAAAAGCTGTAAATGTAAAATTGAGGCGAACAGTGAAGTGAACCTTTTTTTGAGTTAAAAAGAAATCTCTTTTTGTAAACGATAATTAAATTATAACTTCTGGTTGACTGAATTAATTTATATTTTTTTCTCCTGGAATTGTCCATGTTTTGTGGCACTCTTTAGATGACAGGCAGTGCAGAATTTAGTGGCTGAATTGGTGTTTTGCAATCTATAGGTAAGAAAAGAAGTGACCAGTTTAAGTAATAAATAAATAAATGAGTTCGAATGGACTGAGAGGACAGAGAAGGAAGAAACATTAAGTGCAAGGCAGAGCATAAATCGGAGTCGTTAAAGAATTTTTCGTCCATGTGCAACACGTGTTCTTATATTAATGTCAATCATTTTCTTCACCATGTCGTGTTCTGACTGATTTTAAGTATCAATTTAGATATCAATTTATTTACCTCCGATGAATTATAAGAACGCATTTTACAAGGAACTGTGGCAGAAATGCTGTAAGAAATTGCCTAATTGGTTAATAAGAAATTGAGCACGTCAGTGATGGTGGTTTTTGATAATGACACATATTAATTGAGCAATATTTGTTTAGTGAAGACATGTTAATATTAAGGAAAATCTCCAAAAACATTTATTGGTTTATAAAAACTTTTGTGTTTATGGTCGCAACTTTTCTTATTGACCAAAGTAGGTTTTTAGTTTAAATTAACAACTATTGTAAGGAAGAAATGCAAAGTACGAGTAATATGTCTAAATAGTCTTCAAGCCATTCATGTACGAATAACTATAGTTCTAATTCTTTTCAATTTTCCATACAAAAAGGTTGCTATTCATCTTCTTTAATTGAATTGTTCCGACTGAAGGGGGTTTCCCCTCTAAGAAAATAAAATAATCGGGTCATGTCACGAAAAAAAATCTCCACGCATGAAAAGCGAATATTCGAGTAAGCAATTGAAAAAAAAAGTATACCACAAAATTATATGCCTAAAAAATGTTAGAAACATGTACATTTTCCGAAAAGACCACCTACCTTCAGGTTCAGTATAATTGTCTTAAGTCTGTCAGGAACAATTAAAAACCTGTCAAATGTCATGAGGAAGTTAATGTATAGCGTTTCGATCCATCCCAAACACGCTCACTTACGATGCAGATTGGCCAGAAAATTGGTAAAGAAATAGATTGGCATTTTGGTGAACGAACAAGAACTAATCAAGTGCCCATGTCAGATTCGAGAGTGTTTATCCCAATCTTATTAACATGCAGAGCGATGGAGAAAGGAGGAAATTGACATAGTAAACTGCAAGAAATTGACCATCAATCAGTTGCGTGTGGCCAAAGTTCACACGGCGTCCATTCTCTCCATTCTCCTGCAGTCTGGTGGCTGATCGTATGCCTACAGACTTTCCAGAAAACTGTCTTTTTCAATTGAAAAACGATTCCATTCACTTGCTTCAATTGTGCAGTTTTCTTCACACGAAATAATTGAATACTGACCCACACGAGAAAACCTTATTCGATATGGTGTTATATGCGGATTATAAAGATGATATACCCATTCAGCAGGTTGCCGTTGCTTGGCCTAGTTTAATTCACTTTACATTCCCCAATTCCTATTTTTCTCATATTTAAACGCATGTAATGGAAGTTTAAACAACAATCAACGTTTCGCTACCACTTAATTTCCAGAAGGCTGCAATTTTGTGTGTACTCACCCATCCTCATCACGCCACCTCGCCGTGCCACCGACTTTTTATTGTTATCCGCATGTGCGATGTCAGAAAATCCACCTCAGCCAATTTGATACTGCAACTATTCATATAAAGTGGTTGAGGCAGTGCTCTTTGGCATGAGAGGCGTGATACCGATGACCTGTAACCCTGCTACAGCGATCTACTGAATTAAAAAAAAAAGTTGTACTGAAGATTCTCTGCCACCGACCGCTGGGATTCAATTGATTCAGCATTTATGGTCATGCAGATGGGTGCTTTTTCACAAAAAAAAAAGGAAAAAATTATCCACGCACTTGAGTCAGCACAACGCTGCTGTTCACATCTGTGGTACCTATATATTTGATTAATTCATTGTGTACGGTGTTTTGCTCCCATACTTATATGGCCAATGAATACTGGCATGTGTGGAGGACCAGCATAGAAACAGCGATATATCTCATCTTGATTGTCTAGATTGGTTACACAGGTAACAGGTAGCTCGACGTATTTCGCTGCCATCGTGTACGATGCCGGTTTTTCTCAATATGTTTCTTCTGCACAAACTATTCTTAGGTTGTATGGGCATTTATAGGCGCACATTTGAGGCGGGAGGGCATTGTACAATTACTTTTAATGGACATGAACGCGTGTTATTGTAAATTTGTTTGGGCTACGGCTTCTTTTGGTGCGCGCATCACGGTGAATGCGTGAAATTGAGTGAGATATGGAATTCATGGAATGTTAAATGTGCGCTTGATGAACGAGCCACAAGTTAATTGGCACAATTATTATTGCTCACATATAGGCACAGTCATGTGTAATTTATAATAAATATTTTATCTTTTTGTTGTGCTTGGATTTTCTGTATTGTCTTGTGAGTGGCGTTTTTTTTTTATTTCTCTCGAAAATCGGTGAAGCAGGTACATCGTTCGTGTGGAAGCGGCGAGAAATTGTCTTGATCGTATATTTGTTTGGATAAATCATTCGCATTCTTGCGGCATATATGTGTTCTGATGAAAGATGCTGGCCAGATATGACTGGGAATATTAATAACACGTGAAAGGTTAATCAATGATGCAGCCTTTTCATGCACAGCGCACATTGATTGCATTACAAATGTTAGGCGATATTTTTAATGTTGACAAATGATTATGGAAGAGACTGTAAACCACAGAAAATTGTTTATCTTTTGGATTGAAGACGTGAAAAAATTGTAAGAAGCTCATGTACAGTATTCACATAAGAATTTACCGTTTTAATAAGTTTTATATTAGACCCATCCAATTATCTAAGTCGATTTTTTAATTATGACGGTAATTCGCAAACATCTCGCCAGCATATCCTTTGTTACTCCGAACATTTAACGAGAACTCCTGCAGCGTCAGCAAAGATTAAGACATCCATATCCCGAAATACATTAGTGTAAATTACCGATAATCCCGATAAACGCCAAAGCTGCGCTCAGTCCTTCCACACGGCTTGGCAGCTCAGCCATTGAAAATGAAGAAAGAAAACTTTTGTTATTGTTTGACTCCCTACATTGAACGTTTCATTCAAGATTAAATGGACTTATGTTATATTACGGCAAGTATATCGTCGACGATGAGGAAAAGCGACAACCAAAGGCAGCAACAGCAGCAGCAGCAGCAGCAGCAGCAGCAAAAGCTTACGAAATTTATTGCAAACAAACAAAAGATAAATATTTATAAACAGCATGAGAACAGAGTGCACACAACATACACAGCCGTATGAATGTATATCTACAGCAAATAAAAAATAATAAAACGGTATCGACGTGGTGTGGTGTGGCTGGGCTTCTGTTCTGATTATTGTTTCTTCGGCATTGGCCGTCTTCCTTTTTTTTTTTTTGGTTTATTGTACGTGTTAAGTTTATTGAATCCGTGATTCAAAGATTGAATTTTGCAACAAATATAAATGCAGCCAGAAGAGATGCGGAGAGGCGAAATGCGATAAATAACCAAAATGATCAGTAAAAGCACAGCCAAAACGTATAACAACAGAATTTCAACTGGGAAGTACTTTTGTTCGGTGTTGTTTGCTGGGCGCACGGTTACTGAAGAAAGCTCGATCAATTGTTCTTAATTCGATTTTACACGAAATTTGCGATTAGGATCTTTATGGGACAGGCCAGGATTATGATAATGCAAGAATTCAATTACAACCATTGTTTGTGGTAATGAATGTGCGCGGATGGAGTCGTAGAAAGGGAGGAGAATCGCTTAACATTGTTGCGAAAGAAGGTCTAGAGACCTCGAAACCTTATTAGACTTCAAGGCTATGCAAGTGATTAACCTACAAATTGTGGCTTTTATGGTAATCAGATGATCTTGTAGGGTATCATTTACTGATCCAAAACCAAAACCAATTCCTACCTTATGACAAAACAATTATTCCAGGAGCTTGATTTGGAAAGTACGGTGGGTGGTATAACATTTTTTGAACTTGGACTTTTCAAACCACCAACGTATAAACTTAAAATTTTAATTTAACGATACGGGTAATTATTCTGCTATATTTAAAATTTTTATCGTAAAATCACCCGCATCGACTGCACAACAACTCCCAACACTTTCCATATAGGCAGATCATTAAGTATCAAGTCAAATATCAACTATTATTTACAACCGAAGTATCCAATAAAGTATAATATGTTCCTTTCATTGAGTTATCAATGACATCGCTGATGGCATTATGTAAAAATTGAATCAATCGTTGAAATGCAAATTTCGCTAATAAAGTACGAATCGTTCACAAAAGCAGACCACACGTATTGAGAATGGGTTTCATGATATCTTGTCGCTACAGCCACCCATATATAGATAAGCGCGCAGATTTCTATCATTTCGCGATTAATATTAGGTTTCAGCACAAGCAATCATCACTTCCGTCGCATTGGTGGACCGCGCCTTTTTTTTCTTTGCTATATAACTTCATCCATAAGATGAAGCTCATTATTGATTATGATTTGTGAATGAAATGATGGCCATGCGTAGAGTTCAAGGATTGGTTTGGCGAGTATTTATTTAATGAAGTGAAATGATGGGCGTGGATATTTTGGATTTCATTCATTAATAGCGAGTCAGAGATACAATTATTTATAAAAACAAACACTGATTATCATTGTGTCATTTCCAAGGATTTAACCAGTAGTGACCCTCACACATTAAGTAATAAAAATCAAAGCCAGTTAAATATAATTGTTTCGTCACCAAAAATACAAACAAACATTCATATCAGATGTCCTATTTTAGCATCTTTGTGTCAAGTAAATTTAAAGATAACCATCTTATGACTACTTTACTCTGCTTAGTATCTAACTATCTTACGTTGTGCAAGGCGCATTAAAATACGAGAAGGACACATAAATACCCATCACAGCAGCAATTAAAAAGCATATCAAAGTGATGTCTATCTTTATTTTCAGAGTGTTCCACCCATTTAGATCGCCGTGACATTGCCGCGTTCACAATTTGAGTGTCATGGTCGTAAAGCTCACGCTAAACCGACCGCACAATCACACCTCTAGTGGGATAAACTATTTCCTTCAAATTGCAGGTAACTCTATGTAGCGAATTGAAAGCAGACAAGCATATACACAAAACCACCTATAACTTCGACCCAGATCCATAATATTCAGATGATGATGGTGAACTTTACCCACAAAATTCATCCGACTAATAATTCATGCGAACAAGCACTTAATTGCTCCACTTTTTCTCGCTTCTTTCGGCGCTTATGCTTTTCAGCATTTTCTTGGCAAGTCAATTTATGCGGTGGCCTTTATTCTACTAGTTTTGTAGGGAAAAATCGTTTCTTCACCAAGCTTTTGTAATAAGTAATTTATTTATGTACATATATTTCGGCTAAATATTCTATTATATGTACTCGAATATCGGGGAGACATCTTGAAGACTGGGGTGAGGATTGAGGGGCCCATCAACTCATTGATCAGTGGAAAATTGTCTCAAAATGCAGAACCATAAGCATGCACAGACAAAATGCTCTGTAAGTAAATTGAAACAACTTAGAAAGTTATCGCAATTTATCATCTCAAACACGTTCGTTGTTTCATTATTTTTCATGCCAGCTCCTTATGGGAGCTGTTTATTCGGTGGTTTCCTCGTGTTGTCTTTATTGTATGTTTTAGTTGTAGTGTCAGTATCTTTATTGTGGCTTTTCATATCTTTAGGTGAGCCCAGATACAAACAGGTGAACATTAAATGTCATACAAAATATAAAGACGTTAAAACATTTAAAACAGAAGAACAAGATGTGATCAGCGCAATGCGCCGTGGTAACTCGTGCAATATTAAACGACAACATGCGGTGAAAATATTCTGGAGAAATCCTCATCATAATTTCACTATTATCATTGTCACATGTGTTTGTCGCTGCAAACGACATCGCGACGGCATGTAGTACTGCGCCGACATGTCCAAAGGCACTTGCTGGCACTAATGTGTACCTATTTCCATTTGGAGTTGGGCTTTTCCATTCGAAACATACGGAGAAACGCGTATATAGAAGCGAGGAGGCATTCGAAATTAATGTGAATAATGTCAAAGAGATGTCCACCGGACCGCTGCCGCATGTTACATGTGTCCGTAAAGAAGTAAAGGCGCGCGCGCGCGGTTCATCATGTCCCACAAATAAGAAACACATAAATTGTTCTGCTCTTACTTTCTTCCTAGTACAGTGAACATGATGTTGCGTCGTCGCCCTTCCCAATCCCGCGGGCCGCAATTTTTGCTGTTTTCGTCGACCATTTCCCGATGGTTGAATTCATTTTTCATCATATTTCATGCCCTGTCTTATATAAGGTAAACATATATATAAACGTTTATGGTCAAAGAACAAACCAAAATTGAAGATTACGAATAGCAACAGACAATCAAAGACATTTTTATTGTTTACACGGACCTTTCGATTTACTGCAACAACGAGCGCCTCGCAGAGACATCCGCCTTGAGTAGCCTTGGGTGAAAATTGTCAAGATGGAATATGGATTTCAACATTTTGATGTGCAGAGGAGAAATGTTTGGGACACACGTTTTTTTTTTTTTGGTTTTGTTGCTCAGCTTTGGTATCTGATGATGCAGTTCAGCGGTAAATTCCAACTAATTTCACACGCAGATTGTGTCACATGTAGTTAGCACTGCAGTTATGGAAAAAAGTTGTGCAACGCCTGGGGTGGCTGTCGTTTAACTTCACTTGTCAGAGGGAATTAAAAAGATAAGCTGAATTGTGGTTGTACATTGAGATACATTATGATTGACTTTACTGATTTTAATAAGAGTTTCCAGAGAAAACTGAGCTTTTTCCAACTTATAAGGAGTGAAAAATGTATTTAATAATTTCGAGACTTTGCAGAAAAGGTTATAAGGAGTCAAATAAGATATATGGTGATCAATTTTTTCTAGTTGAATGTCTTCCTCCTTCTTTCTAGGAAATCGTAAAACAATTTTTTGACATACTTAGTATCTAAGGATATGACTTAAAGTAACGGTGCATAGTTTACTGTTCCAGATCCAGATCATGACATACCGATGAAAATCAGTGTAGATCTCTATAGCCACAAACACGTTAAAGAGCATTTCACTTCCTTACCGCACGCATATCTTAAGTAATTGTCTCCATTTACAATTTGCCATTCAAAGCAATTGCTAAAAATAAAATGCAACCAAACCAAAGACTGCATTGCACCCACAGACGACGAACCGCAGCGCCAATCACGGCTCACCGCACTGATTGATAGCGTTCGGTGGAAATAGAGCAATGCACTTGGCTTCTATTCCAATTGGCACGTTCATACATTCAATTTTATTCAATTAAGCTCACATCCATTCGCTCGCATATGTGCATCAAACTTTCCACATTCAATCCGGCCGATTAGTGCAAGGAAACAGCTATTCAAATGCACTGTAAATTTACCGCACATAACATCTAAGATACATCTATCTCCAATAGCGCTCCAATTTCCGCCAGCTAGCATCTCCTCATAACTCGACCGCGGCCGTGTCGTCGACTGGTGCGGGTCGCGGTGTACGGCGTCATCCACAAAAGGTGGTTATAATGCGCCCTGCTGCAGCTCGCATTTATGTGCGGCGACAAAAATCGTGCGGTCAACAACACGACTATGACATTTAAACTAAGTCGCGTCGGTCTTATAAACCGAAAAAGCCATTCTTCTGGGCTATGGTATATGCATATTTTGCCAGTCGTTGATACGAAAAGATTAAACTTTACGAAACGCGAGACATTTACCACCGCCGCATGTGCGCCAGCCTGCTGATTCGGCCTAGCTGCGCCGCGTCGCGTCGCACTGTCAGACTTTGGGAGACGGTGGAAGTGGATTCCCGGCAGTATTGTGCGCTTTGAATGAGTGCGGTTACGTTTTGTGGGAGCCCTTGACATTACGATTTTGCCACCTTCTGGTCCAGTTTGTGCGCGTACATAACATATATGCAGAGTTACGTGCTCGAAATTTATTATGGCATTCGTCGCTGTGGCGGTGGCAAATTTATGGGGTACTCAGGACAGGTTCAACGGGAATGACGAAAACGTGATCGGCCATATGATTGCTGATATGAGCCACTTGGTATGTGGACGGATTGAATTTGTACATGTTTCTTGGTTTGAATTGGATGAAAGGACGTCAGCGGTGAAGCAAAGATCTCATACCGGAATTGAATTAATAGCGTCTTAATTGTACTAAGGTTATTGTCACAGTATTTTTTGTTCTCTTAACGTCTCGAGGATTATATTTTGATTTTAATTAATAGCTTCAACTAGTTTGCACGACAAGAGCATATCATAATCCTTCTTAGGTTTCTGATCTGAGTGGCGAGCACCGTTTGTGATAGAAGTAGGCAACTACGTTTTTAACAGATTATAATCATATAAGAATTGGACAAAAAATATTACTTATCTCCCTCTTATGAAATATATTCACTTGCTGTGTTTTTATGTTGATCCCTTTAATAATGGTTTGTAATGCAAAATATAAGAATAATCATTTACCGACTTTTGGAAGGTAACTAATTATTTCTTTTTTAATATTCAAAAAAAAAAAAATTAATTCAGAATTCATGAATTCATTAATTTCCACTGATTACATCAACCATTCACAAATCACCACAAGAATCACATAATATGGATGACATGACTCGAAAACACATGTTCCTGCATTGATGCTCCAGCAAAACGAGTGGTATCTCCTTTCCATTTAACATCACCGTGTACAAATCTGCACCGGCATACCACCCCCTTTCCGCATATATTCGTGTGTCGCTGCTGTGGTATATCACCTGAGGGCCATTCGCGCTGCTGCAAAGTCATCATGCAGTCGACATACGGTCAGGTTCAACCAAGGTGAAGATAGCACACATGGCGTAAATTCGCGATGATAAAGCTAAAACATATACGCGACTGTTTGCAAATCCGTATACGCAAGCGCAAATATAGAAATGCCTCAGCATCAGTGCGGGAGGGTAAGTGCTTGAGTGCCGACAATGTGCGACCAAATGACGGAAAACTTGTTTCTACTTGCGGTCTTATCTCCACTTTAAGTTTAATATACTCTTTTCTTTTGGCCATTTGTTGTTTTGGTTGTTGCATATATTGAATTGTAGTTGTGTGGTGTTGTTATTTTATTTTATTGTTTATGCTTGATGTTGACTCTCTTTTTTTTTCGGCCGGTGAGTATTACTTTGCCTGCAGTCCTGCCGAAGCACTCTGTTTGGCAAACTTGTTGGCAGGTTAAGTTAATCAAATGGCAGCGGCTGGTTGAATGCAACAAAAAAAAAAAAAAATTGAAAAATGAACAGAAAAACGGACAGAGAGGTATTAAACAAATGTACATTTATTTAAATTAGGCGATGAACAAGACGTATAAGACGACGGTGTACGACCGACGACGACGGAATTAAACAGCCATATGCTTTGAGTGGATATGGAATCACTTTAATTGATTAACAGCGCGCGTGCATTTCAGCGGAATTGTGCTGAATGCAGTCGCGTTTTTTTCCTGTTAGTTGTGTTGTTTGGTCATGTTCTTTTGAGTGAATTACTGTGACTGCAGTTTAGGTGGATTTGAAGGCACAGGTTACATTTTGTGTAAGATTAGAGTGGATGATAAAAAGTGGCTGTAGTTTCTTTTGATTTAGGTTTTAAGGTAGTCACAGTTGGAAGCTTCCCAGCGGTTTTAATGAATGCAACACACAAATTCAACGAATTCTTAGTTCAAAATAAATTAATTTAAGATTTTAAGAAATTATGGCACTTTTAAAACATTTGTGGCTCAATTTTTCAGAACAATTTTAAGACGTGTGTTCATCTTTTTGACCCAAAAGCCTTGTATATCTGTCCAGGAAAAGACATTAATCAATCATTTCCGCATGTCCCACATGTTTGTACTCATAACCTGTGCAAAAATTCGCAGTAATTAAAGTAAAAATACACAACAATCCATTATACGCTCATGTTAACGCCAACATGACACACTCATTTATTTCAGTTCGACGCTGTGCACGCTCTCACCTTAGCTGAACGGACACATGCGTGCTTTGACCATTAAAATGTGTATAGTGTGATGTTTATTATTTTTAAGTGCAATAATCCTGCAATCCCTTTTCGCAACATTTTGTTTGTGCCAACTGTTATGACAGCTCACATCCACGGATTGCCGACATTTAAAACTCTAAATACGCGTCGAACAAGCGCGCACGCATGTCGCTGCAAATGCGCGAAACCTAAACGACTTTTGATTTTAAAAACTCACACAATGGGTGGTTAAGTGGTGGGTAGGGTGAATATAATTGTTAAATGCGAGCAGAGGAATTTCGTGGATCAGAGATTTTTCTTTATAATTCGCAACAAAAAAAAACAGCATTTCAGAATTTCACATTTAGCTGTTAGCTTAAAGCGACGCGATGCATCGTTTGGCTTTTGTTTTATGATGCAGCTTCGCATTCTGAGGTGAAATAAATTAAGTCGGTTGCAAATTATTGCCACTGATGGCTTTTCAAAATGTTTTAATATCTTTAAGGCGTTTTGATACTTTGCTGTGTTGTTTGTTCAAAGCAATTCTCGTATGTAGAGGAGAGCCGAAGATATCTGTCGAAATTGGGCGCCGTAATGGAAGCACGGTAATTAATTATACATATTTTTTTTTGGGGGACTTTCAGGGTTGGAAGTTGTAGAAAGGCGATTTTCATCCGATTGTCCGATTGTGATCGGTTTGATGGTGATAAATGAGATTGCAACTGGACATGGGAGGTGCTGTAAAAATGCATATAATATATTCGCGAGTAAATAACAATAATAACAAAAGGCGGGTATTTGACCCGAATAAGTCGAGTTGTTAACTGATTTTTTTAAGAGCGATTTATATTATTTGATTTACAAAAAAAAAAAAACAACAAAAATCAACATGTTATAACTGAAGGCTAAAAGGGCGCATGAAATCACTCGTTGTTGTGAAAGAAAATACAATTCCACCTTTCATTAAATCTTGTGATTTCGTAATATACCAAATAAGAAATAAATAATTGAGAGCTCCTACATGCTAGCTGATTATCCATTCAAGTAATTTTATTCAATTACTCTCTTTTGTCACATTACACCAAGTCACCTGTTACTAATCCTACGCTATTGTTGTGTTATGACGCTTTTTATCCACTTGGCACTTACCACACAACTTGTAGGTCGATGGCTGGCTCCAAAGGAACATATTGCATTCTAGAAATGGTGCAATTTGGAAAGTGTACGTGTAACTTCCGGAATGTCCAGGGCGAGAATTTATACCGAAAGCTGCGCGCGCATGAAAATACTGTACAAAGGCTGAGATGTGTGTACACTGGCGCAGCTATTTTCCATATTTTCACCGAGGATTTTTGAGATATGAACAACGACCACACAAATTCTTTTGTTGCATCGACTTGGCGCGTTTCCATACGGAGGCCGTGGCTGCACCATACCGTTCATTTGGCCACATATCCAAATGAAATGGCTTTTCTGGCTTTGATTCTTATGCTTTGAAATTTTTTTTTTCTTCATATTTTTAGTGTTGTGTCGCACATTTTTATTTCTGTTGTTGGTCGCCCCTCCAGCTTACGGGCAGTTGCCTGGCTTAATGTGAATCGTGTGGCATTAAAATACACATATATAGATATACAAATACTGGAAAATGTAAATAAAATGTGATTTTATCGCATTAACAGAAAAAAAAGGTATCAGGAAAAGAAATCAGACAAGCGAAATCAGGGGAGAAAGAAGTTATATTTAAAATGACAGTGAATTTTGTCTTATATGTCTTGCAGTGAATGCGCCTTTGTAATGGAGCCACAAAGTGTGATCATAAAAGCTAATGCCGTGCCATATTGTGTTCCGCAGCAGTTCCAGCGTCAACAGAAGTAGATATGTGAACAGCGAGACACCAATCACAACATATACACACAGATTCTGGTCGGAAAGCTGCAGCAAACAATAAAATTGGGCATGAGGTCCATCAAGATTATAACAAGAAGGCTTTGGTGGCTTGAGGCGTCGATATAAAACAAACCGACAGCCGTATGGTGTCACTTTGCCAAAACGATGTAAGTCTACAGAAAGACTGGTGGGACTCGCTGCGCAAATTATACCGCGGTTGCTGCTGGTACACGCAGAGTGATTTAATCTCGCGATTCAATCTTGATCTGTCGCGGCGAAATTTGTCACATTTTTATGTTTTCGTATAATATGTCGGCTTTTTCTGTCCACAACAGTTCGGTGTTTGGATGGATGACGGCACATACATACGGCGACCCGCTTCCACATAACAAAAAAATGAATATATTGGAAATGCAACACCAACGCGGCATTGGGACGCACGTGACTGGTGCTGGAGAAACACATGTGAAAGGGGCCACCCATTTTTAAAGCTCACTGCTTCCGTCAACAAGCTCATTTGCATATTCAAACTGATGAACTTTGCGCCGACATGCTGCACTGGTGTGCTCTTCGCGTCGCGTCGCGACTCACGTCTTCTTGTGGGCTCTTGAGTTATGTCACCAACGGACGAGACTGGGATGCTTGCAAGTCGCACGGATGCGGACATTTACCGCGAGAACATGCGCCCATATATTCATTTATGTGCGAGTGCCTTACTCCTAGTGAATATGCGGTGAATAGAATATTCAGGCGTGTAATGTATGCAGGGAATGACCAAAGAATACAGAGTAAGTGGGTACGCGAACGTAAGATTGGCGACGAGCTGCGTGTAACTTGTTGATTTTGAAATAAGGTGTTGAAAATTGTTTTATTCATTGACTTGGGGGTATCGTGGCGGGCTATAAATAGTCGGAGCGCGACCACAATTTATGTGTAACGCGATGCGTGCTTACGAAATGCGCCAATGTTGTGTAGGTCCTGGACCGAAAAAATTGCAAATCACCAATATCCGGTGTATATCTATAGAGGTATTATTTTTAGTCTGTGGATTCTAGGAAATAAATTTGCAATTTAGGTTACAGCGCATGTGATGTGTGCGACGATGAACTTTTAAGATTATGCAATTTCGATTTTATTTGTGGCTTGGTGAGTGGAGCAATGACCGTATGTAAAGTTTACGCGAATGCTTCTATTTTTATTGGAAATTGAACATCGCTGATCATAAATTTTAGAATACAAATTATAATCGATAATTAACATAAGAAATATTTCTTAAGCTAATTGGCCTGAATAATGTTAATAAAATTAATATACTTTCTAAACACTTAAAAATTGTATTGTCATACATATATTTAAACTCATAATCAACTGTAGATCTTTTGCTCAAATTATGCCCAATCGAGATTTACGACAGTTTCACAGCCAACTTGTCTAGCAGAGAAAAACTTCGCCAATAGTGATTATGAAACAATTTGCGAAAGTCATCATAAATATTCTATTAAAAAGCTCTGCTTGACGCATTTTCCCGTAATTTACTCCATCGTTATAATTCATCTATTATGGCTTGTCAATCAGTTTGGCTAAAATGGTCCATAAAGCTGAACACTTGCTCGTAAATCACCGACAAAGTGCATTGAAATCTATTAGCACATGAAGCAGATGATAGGCTTTACATCATAAAATGTACCTGTTCCCTCTGCGCCTTATGGCAATACATCTTACTCGCTGCAGCTTCACATTTAGTATTAAATGCAAGTGCATACCAGTATTGTCTAATATATTAAGAAATTTCTTTCTGCAAATTTACAAGTGAAAAAACAGCACAGCCGGCAAAGTGCAAACTTTTCATTGCATCTCAGCGAAATCTATTCACTATAAATTAAGGAATTAGCTCACAATATATTTTCATTACGTTTAGACATAAACACCCGGTTTTATGCTATCTTTCTCAGCAATTGGATTTGTATTCACAACAAAATATGCGTCTTCTGACATTTCTACAATATGAAAATCCTAATAGCGAGCGCGTTCAGATTAATAATGAATTTTGAGTATTGGTGCGATTTATCTTAACTCGGAAACTCATAGATACAGAAAATTATCTTAAAGCTGATAAAATGCAATAAACTTGCACAAAAATCGTTGTGTCCGTTACAAATTATGGGACAACAGACAATCGGTGCAGCTTTGCAGATTAACTGCATTGACTTCAAATGCAATTATTTAGACTTTTAAAGTATTTCATCTCAATAACATGCCTGCCATTCGCTTCAATTTGTTGTGGTGAATTACCTGGACTCTGTTGTCCGTGCAATTAAACGCTTTTACCTGTTGTCAAGTGTATAATCAATTATGATAAACAATTTAATTGTAGTCGTGATACACAATAGCGCATTTGTGGGTCTATTAATTATTAATGAACACCTTGGTAAATGCATTAGCGCCTTAAGATTGTCAATCGAACAATGGAGTAAAATTACTTGTGGTCAGTTTAAATCAATTTAATTTATGAATATTGCCTATTTGCAACTTATTTGCATAATTATTTAATACATTATCGATAAACTATTGAGCTACATTAAATTGTCTATATGAACTTAGTATTTGTTTTTTACTTTTAATATTCAAAATGAAAGACAATTTGTTTTGTTACGAAATGTTTTTATTTACAATATTTTAAAAATACAAACTACTTTTTAAGTGGAAAGTTCCGTTATCTGCATATTATTCGTGCCCCCAAAAAATTCCCAACTCACGCAAATTTGTACAAAACCATCAAGCGACCTAACCGAAGAGTTGTCAACAATCGTCATCAGCTCGTGGCGGTCAGTCACGAAGTCTCTGAGGACCCAGCATGGTACAAATATTTCCTGCAACAATATTTGGTAATGTTTTCATTTTTTTATGTTTACTAAAAAATATGCAAAGCACCAAGTGCGTTAACAGCGCATTTTTACTGGAAGGGAATACATTTCTTTTGCGTTTGGACAAAAAGTGGCCAAAATGCAAATACGCGAGTGCATCGTGCCGAAAGTTGAATACGCTTCAATGCAGCTTTGACCTCATGTGTGTAACGCACCACTGAGTTTTTCGGACGTACAATTCACAGTTGGTTTAAGCATTTGAGGACAGTTTTTCTTTTTTTTTCGTAAAATTGCAGTGAACATGATGCACATTGAGGTGGAGAGGCCGCAAAAAAAAAATGAATGGAAAATTTGTTTGTCAACATATTATGTTAGTAAAATGAAATTGCATTTCCATAATAATGCATATGCATTGAATTTCACATGAATTGAGGTTTCACGAAAACCATCGCAGATTAACAGAACTTCGCAACGTTTAAAGTGAATATTTAACGTTTTCTGTAAGGGAAACTCATAAGATAAGCTGCATGAGTAATAATTCAATAAAATATTTAAAAAAATGTCAATATGATTTTTTTGGTACTTTCCAATTGGGACCAATGAACGGTTCTTTCTTATAATTCCATTGTCTTTTATGATATTTAAATAATATTTACAAATGTTTATGTTCGCTTTAGTGTTTCAATAACCGCTTTCTAGAATAATTAAAGAAAATGAATTACTAAAAGACAATTGCAGAAATTTGTTTTTACTATATTAGCCATGAGAAAATGTTGCTGAAGCCTTAAATCCAAATTTCTATTCGCATTTAATACAAATCGGTAACGCATTAAAAGTTCTGTAAACTCGTACATTCCAAACTTTATAATCTAGAAAGACACAAACCGCAGCACCATAAGTGTTTCGCGCATCGCCTAGCCACTAGGCAGCGTCTTGAAACATCCCTATCAACCACTTGCATCTAGTTTGAGTCGCTTCTAAGCGCGTACCAGTAGCTTAAATAGTTGACTAAATTGGCAATTATAATGTACACACACTCAACTCTGGCCTAAGTAGCCACAGCGACGACAACGTTCTTTTCCAGCGCACTTCCAGCTTCCAATCCCGGTGCGCAGCATACGTGCCCTTTTATCCTCTCGCATCGCACGAATATGGCACTAAAATTGAGCCTAAACATTAGTCGAATAATATGCGTGTGCACTTCTTATCTACCTAATGCAGCATAAAGCATACACACATATCGCGCTCGGCCATATTATTCGTGTGTTATATGCATTTCGCGGCGAAACGACTTGTCTTTTGCGCCACTCTCGCCTCGCGCCGCCACTTTATATGAAACTTGTGTACATTTAAGTTGTTATACAAATACGAGCCACATAGTTATTAGCGTCTCTGTGCCGGCGATCTTGATAAACACTTTGTACGTACATATGCACAGAGTAAGGAACTGTAGGGCTCGCGTTCTCCATATTATATGGCGTTTTGCCCACAAACAGCGATGTTTTATCATCTAAAGCTGGTGTTTTGTTGACATTCATTTGCAATTGTCTTCTTGGGGGCTTCTTTTTGTGTAGATACGAGCTGCACTGTGGCCCTCTCTTATTATTATTGTTATTATTATAACTATTACTTTATGTTATCTGCAGCAACGTTCGGCAGCGGCAGCAACTTGTTATGCTCTGACCGGCGCATTTTATATATGGTAGAAAAGGTCAACAGAGCACTACCTCGACTGCTGCACAGTAAAGACATTCAAGATTGCCAGCAGATCATTTAGACGGAAATGAAGCCGCCACAGTTGGAAATTGTGCGCATTTGTGTAGCTTTTTATTTGGGGTATTCATTATAATGAGGCTGTTCCAATTGCCGGCATGGTCAAGCACAGATTAACCCGATTCGGCGAAAGAATATAATAATGGCTTTAATGAGACAATTATCGTTTTCCAGAATCCTAGCATTGTTTCCATATTAAGAAAACTCATAAGATTTATCACGCCAAACAAAAACTAGAAAATTGTAAAACTGAATTTATTATGCAGCATAAAAATGAATAATCCATAAAATAGAAACAACCCCTTTAATATGCATTTAATTAATAAACTTGTGGTTTCAATATAGGCAACATGAAACCGAAAGCGATGCCCGGCAAAGTCCTCTGCGCCGACACCTTATGGTGCTGTCTAGTAGATTTTTCATAAGGATAAAACAGGCCATCACATGTCCCGCATCGTCTCGCATACGCACGGGCCAGTGTACTCTTTTAATTGGAAAACCTATAAATTTCCTGGTGCCTTATTGCATATCACCCGGGGTTTCATCCCTGCGTTTATTGGATTTTTATACCTGTGACTGCATGCGAGGGTGTGCACTATCAGATCGCTGTGGTGCATCACAAACTCCATAGGGGGTTAAATCGAATGACCGAATTTGACCATCTGACGCGTGGCACTGCCTCAGTATATGGCTCCTCTGCGGCACACGACTGCATTTTTGTTGTTTCCTTAAATTGCATTCCATTTGTGCCGGTAAAAAGTAGCTTAATGATGATAAACAACGATAAGACGATAATTGCTCTATATTACAGTTCGTGCTTCAGGGGTCGAGACAACATGCTTATGTTGCGGCTTTGTGCCGGCCGCTCATCAACGGTGTCATCTGGTGCTTGTTAATTGAAGTGCATTGGTAATGCACATAGGTTTAATGAAATGCGCTGCAATCCATGCATGACTACTGACTTTGTTTAGTTTAGTCAACACGACAATGGTGCTTTTTATGGTATTTTGAATAATTCTGATGTGCTAATTGTTTACGTTGAAGGACTTTTTGTCAAGAGGGGTAAAAGGGTTTTTAGTTCATTTGGCTGGTGGAACGGAATTAATTAGTGAGGACTAACAGTTGGGCTAGAATTTTTCACATTCAACTTTCTGAATTTGATGAAATTTTTAATTTTTTCAAAATTAATTAATTATTTGAACTCAAAATTCCTTGAAATATAAATTATACGTTTGACTTGGTTTAGAACTCAAATCTTACATTTGAAACTGAAACTTTCAAGATGTCATTAGGTTAGAAATAATCATTTCGATTATAATAAATTCGTTTAGGTCGTAAAATTATCTCAACGAATCCTAATTCCCATAAAAAGTGATTCCCACTACTGACTGCCCTTGAAACTAATATCTGTCACATAAAGTCCCATCTAATTTTGTAATTGATACACAAGAGAGTCACCCCTTTTCCCTACTCTCAATAACAAAACAACACATTTTACGTGTTCCCTCCCCCATGCGTGACACATCAATCCTTCTCAGCGCGTCAAACTCGAAACAACAGCCACAGGGATGCGTCAGCTCCACGGGTGACACATTATGCCGCACATAATGCGGGGGCCGCATTTAAACTCGCCTTTGAATGCACTTTTCCTGTTTCATGAATTATGGAAATGATTCTTCAGAATCGTAAAGATCGTGTAAATGAATTCATTTCGAGAACAACTAACACGTCAATAATATAGAAACAACAATGTTAATTCTTGTGTTGGGTGCTTTCATTGAGACGGGGTCACATGGACAAATGTATGCAAATGGGAGGTTATTGAATTAGAATAGAACTACTGAACTATTGTCTGGTTAATTCCACTGTGTTTACGGCCTACAGGAAAGTGGATGTTTTTCTTTCTTATTACATTGAGTCGAATACAAATGCTGCATCTTTTGGCTGCTATCTAGAAGTGTCTATACTATATATGTGGCTGACACCTTTTGGAGACAATTTGATTTAAATGCTGGATAGTGCGACAATGTAGCCGTTATTGTCTGCGGTTGGTTGCCCACAGCTTCTTTAAACATGACATTTGTCGCGTAGACACGAATTGATATGCTAATTATAAGAAGCAAGGAAGCTAGCCAGACAATGTAACTTTTTGAAAGGAAACAATCGCGATCCTTTTATTTAGGCACCAAAGTTCAATTGATTATTTTATTTTGAGCTACATTTCTGTGGGAAAAGTATATAGGAACAGTAAAGTTGGTCACACGGAACAAGGAATTCGGTGAAAGTGTAGGATTGTAAACCAATCAACTTTTATGTCTGTCAAGCCATCAGCCGAAAATGATGCAACATTGCGAGTTCTTTTTTCGCGAGCTCAATTGCAATTGTCGGGTGTTCACCGGAACATCCTGGTTGGGCTGTTTAACGATGAACAATTCATTTGTATCATTAAAACAATCTCGAAAAGGCTGAGTGTGCGCTGTTTAAAATAAAAACAAGACACCAAAACAGTTGGTAATGCTTAAAAATGCAATAAATCACCGTCTGACTTCATGCAACCACATTATTACCAAAAATGCATGCAGGCCAAACAAACATGGATGTGAGGAAACAAAAACTGAAATGAATGATCAAAATATTTATAGGTATTTATGTACATTCGGGGACATTAAACAACATTTTTCAATCATTTTGGGGTAAGACTGCATTATGCTGGAAACTTCCCCGCATCTGCACACCGCAAGTGGTTCCTATTGCATTTTAACTCGTTCACAATCACAAAAAGTTCTATCCAATAAATTTTAGTTCCTATAGTAACTATATGTGAAACACTTCCACGATAATTATTTATAAATGCATTAATACCTGTCAGCGTAAATTATGTGACATTTATAGTCCATCAGGAAAAAAAACTGTACAGCACAATTCATGGATGGAAGCCGCAGATGTTGGGGGAAATAGGATGAAATGTTTACAAATTTACGATCAAAGGATGATGAATCAAACGGTGTGCAAGTACCATGTATGTAGAACATATAGTGATCAGGTTCTCCCCACATGTCAATGGCGTGACAAGTCTAACCAGCAGCTCTCGTTCCAGTGCGCTCCACGTGAGCTATTTTCAGCATCATGTGAATAACTTCACGGTGGAGATCATAACGTGGATGATTATGATGATTACAGTACATTGGTATCGTAAAACCTTACACGAAATAGCAGAAATATGAGCCGTTTGCCTGTGCCTCAAATATATACACCAGCAAGTCCTAAAGGAAGCTGCAGCACGATCTGTGAGTGACCTCTGCGTTGAATGGAAGCGGGCTGTAAATAATAATTTTGACAGATTATTAAAATTTTATAACAAACTTGCGTTGAGACGACGATTTGTTACTGTTCTGTCTTACTTTATCTTGTATTTTTCGTTGTGTTTTCTTTTAATTATATGTTCGAATAACATGCTTCAATGTTGCTATATGGTTACACAGAAGGAATTCTGCAGCGCTTCTACAAATATTGGAAAAGTAATTGGAACATAAAATGTGTTTTATTGGCGTACAAGCGCTGCTCTGTACGTGTTGCTGTTTATGAGACGTTGCCACGAATCAAGTGTGCCTTGGTGGGTAGATTTGGATCCTCGCGCTGTTCACCAGCTTCTGATGTAATAATTTAACGATGTTTAAGGATTATAGACTATTATGGAATGTTCAATGCAGAACAACCCACTAACTGACTTAATTCGTTATAATTTCTCTTAATCCTGCGATTATTTCACTGCTACGATTTTACATAACATAAGCTTATGTTACCCTATGTAGTGCATAATTATTATTAGGCATCGCTGTGCAGTAATCAACTATAATTAATTGACCATAAATCTATTTGCTAGCATACCTTCGTATCGGTGTGCAGAATGCGGATCAAAGTGTATCCAACACGCGGAAAGAGCGCTACACTTTGCTCTAAGATCTTTCCTTATTGAATGTGACTGGTGCGCCTCAAATAAATATGCTAAAGAACAGTTTGCGGTTGCCTGTTGGAAACAATGTCTCTTCAGATTGGCGATATGATGTGCGGAAAGCATATATATGCTGATGAAAATTATGTTCAGTTCAGTGCATAATCAACACACGTTGAATAATGGCAAATAAAGTTTCTCTTATAATTTCTGATGTGGTGCACAGGCATGGGGAGTCAAATGAGGGTCTTCTGTGTTCAGCATCGCATAAAATACACACACCACACGCATCGACGTAAAGATGTGAGTCAAAAGAATTGACATCTTCGCCACAAGACGATGTATCCAGTGCATCAAATAGAGAATACCTGGCAAACGCACCACCATATCTAACGGTATTCTTTCACTCGTGAAATTCTATCCGATATGAGTTTCTGTTTTTAATCTTCAATGGATTGATAGATTCACCGCAAAGAAATCACATTGCTTAGGGAAAATTAGCAAGGCATGTTATGAGCAACATATTTTCATATGTGTCGGCCATCTGAACAACGGGTTGTGTCAATGGTAAATGGTGATGTGTTATAACAGTTAGACTCTTGGGGCATATTTGCAGATAGGAGGATACTTAATACAATATGGAGACAACTTGTAACAAAAACTCTGCGGTTTGGAAAGGGCTCGTATAATTTCACCATGCAATTTCTATTTAGAAAACATACATTTGTGGCTTTGACTATATGGTGCAATGGGAATAAGGTGCTCCCAATCATTACCATTTTGCCGCCTGCACCACTTAAACACCTTCATCTGCAATTTTGAAAAGTAGTACGTGTTTTTTGTCACGTTTCCTTTATTGTGAATTTTTAACTTACACGCGACCCGGCTGTTGGACTATAGTGGATCAACGACAGCAAGCATTCCCTTTACGCCCAAACGCCTCGCTTCGCCAGTGCCAAAGCTTCAATTCAATGAAATTGTATTAACAATTGAATGCCATTTGATTTGTAAATTTTATCCTCGCGACGATTAGGGAAACAACAACACCCGTTCGACTCTGTCCACGCATCATTTGTAAAGTCGCGCAACTGACAAGCGACTCGATAAATTCAATCGTTTAACCAAACGGCAGCACATTTATGGGCAATACCACATCCATTTCCAGCCAGCCTGTCACGTTTCATCGAATGAGTATTCAAGAATTTGGCGTGTTGAATTTTTTCGTGGAGCATTCCATGCGTGTTTACAGGCACTGCAATCACTCGCCTCCTGGCGGTGATGGTGATTAGCATAAAGTACTTTGCAAAAAACAAGTGCATATGTCAGCGATTAGCATTTGATTGATTCGATAAGCGATGGCGCTGTGTCAATGTTTCCTGCGGAGGCTATAAATGCTCCATTACAAAATCACACATGCTGAATGGACGTGTGACCGCTTCTGGGATGAATGGATTGAAACGGCCGTTTCTGTAGGTTCAACATGTCAGCGCTTTGGATTTCGAATTACAAATTAGGAGGCCATATCAGAATTATTTGCTTCCATTTCCTCGTAATTGAATTTGCTGGGACTTTGCAGTGAGCTCTGTGTGACTTTTAACTGCACTTTATGTATATGAACGCGAACAAGAACGAAAGAGTGGGTCATGTCTTCTTGTAACTTGCGTTGTCTTGCAGAATATTTATTAAGTGGTTGTCGCTTGTGTTGACGGCTGGCGGTTGATCAATATTTATGCGGATTTTCAAATTGATTCTGAACTTAAACGATTTTACATTTTAATCTTGTAAATGAGATTGTAGATTCTACAATCTGCAATTTTGAAATCTTTGTAGTTGGGTAGAACAAAAAATGTGTTCATTCATGTGATGATCTTTCAGTTCAAGTCATTTAAATGTATCTCCAATCAGCCACATCTAAAAACGGAGAAAAATCGAAAGGAGAACACTTTTACATTTAAATGAGGGGGAGCGACATTCGAACAAAGTGATTAATGGATTTTTATGGTTATTAAAAGTAAATTTATTTCGTAGGTGTATCACATGGCGCAAATCCGTATAGTTTTACATCACGAAAACGGTTAACCCAAACATGATGATGCATTGGTTGGGCTGTATCAGCCTATCATATGGCACGGGCCACGGGCCGCTTCTCTATATCTCGCTTAGGGAGATATGCCTGCTCTTTGTTTATATTTAGATCATATGCTGCATGTAGGTCCGGGATGAAAAAAAATTAAATTACTTACTTGCACTTAAATGTTGTAAATCATTCTTCCGGTTAATGTTAGGGATGTTCAATATAGAAGGTATAAAAGATGAAGAAAAAAAAAGGAGGAAGTATCGGTTAGATTTGTTCTTTTTTCTGGAGTTTAATTGAAATGGTTGTACTATTTTTGTTTTAATCATTTTCATTACGAATCATTTTAGTCGAATTCCAAAAGAAATATGATCTTTTTTGTAAAAGTTGTGTTTTTGACATTAAATTTTAAGAGGACATTAAACAAATGATCAGTATACTTTCCAGGCTCATAACTTTATGATCGTTCACGGTGTTAATCTGCGCTGTCATTCATCGCATATATGAGGCCCTGAAATGTATACCAGCAAGTGACTTTACTACCGAATTTGAATAAATGAATTGATTAAGCAAACCGCCTGATCGAAAGGTCTTTCAGAAGAATTATGGCGATAACACGTTTCTTCGTCTTCGTTGTAACTTAAATCAGAAGATACAGAGAGGGAGGCTTAGTAAAAGGTTTCGGTATAATATGACCGCCCAAAGACATAAACGCACATGTACGTAAAATACGCTTCTGGCCCAAAAATATGTTAAACAACCACTGAAATTCTGGGTTATGTGTACAATCACTGAACAGAACCGATTCAAATCTTAAGGCATATAGGTATTTAAATTTTTTACTGATCTGTTGACCTCTGTTTTTGTTCTCTCCCAATTTCGTTATTGCCATCGTATTATTTTGGTGGGAGGTCACTTTGAAATACATATCATAAAAAATATTCTGTTTTTTGAGGCGATAAATGTTAAATGGTCGCAAAACTCTGCTTCTCAATTCGTTTCTTATGTAGTCATCGACTAATTTTAATGCATAAAGCAATGCGTCGTGAATTTTTGGCTGTCCCAACGAATAAGGTGTATAATTCCCTAGCAATTGAGGAAATCGAAATCACGTCGATAAGTCACGATTAAATTAGCTTAAGTGCGTTGAGTTATAAAAGCAAGCACGCGGCATTTTCACAAATTTCCCAAACCCCACGCCAATTGAGTAGACGAACATTTTAATCGACGTGTTTTGTTATTGGAAACTAAAATTCTAATCGATATCGTAAATCTGTTTCGACTGAAATTACAGTGTGAGAAAGCCACTAAGATGGCGTACACAGACAGAATCCACAAAAAAAAAAGGCAATTTAAACCAACAGCCTAGCCGTCTCGTTAGTTAATGTGTAAATGAAGTGGAGTGCACGCAAAGACAAATGCGCAAGACCAATAAGTTGAATTTAGCACGACTGTTTTTATTGGACGCCCATTGCCCTGTACATAAGGAAGTTCGAAGGAGATTATATGAGAAGCGTTAAAGATGTTTGGCGTTGCCCTGCGATTTAAATAAACCCATAATTATGTTTAAGAATTACAACCGTTTGCATGTTCGATTGGGATGGTTATTGCCATTAGAAGTGCGCCAAGCAAATGCCTGGTGACCATTCGTTTGTCGGATGCAGCCAGGAATGATGCTGTGTTAATGCTCTTGTCATACAATATGAGTGTAATCCGCATAGGTTTCTGTATTAGGAAACGTTTCTTATGTTTGAGGTCTTTAGTGTGAACTCAGTTATGGCTTGAATCCATTAGGAAATGTACACATTGGATTAAAGTTATGGTAATTACATTTGTAATTAGTTCGATGAAATAGAAGTTCCGGGATAATGTTTCTGAAATTTTATAGTACAATCAATGACCTTTTGTTGTTTAAAATAAAATAATTTTCAATTGATTTTAATTGAATATAAAGTTCCCATAAATTCCGACAAGTTTCAAAAGTTCGTCGCCTGAGCCAAATCACCAACTTTTTCTTGAAGCAACAAACTTACCACGAAGCAAATGTCTAAAATCGAAATAAAATTCTCATGAAAATTGAAATTAGACGCAAAAAGGGCAAATTAATCAACAATCCAAACACAAAGATCATGTCCATCTTTGATTGAACAATTTTCAGGTTCAAGGGGATAAACAATGAAGATGTTTCCAAGTCGTGATTGCCATTCTAACTTTCTTTCTTCATCGCCTCGACTGTGGCCGTTATGTTGTGATCAACATAATTTCCTCGATAAATTATATTTTTTTAACATGAAATCTTATGTGAAATTCATCGTTGTGTGTAAAATTGCAATTATTTTCTAAATGAAGTGTTTTGTGCATCGGTTGGGTATAAAATGTCGAGCGTATCGATTCAGATTGAGGGACTATGCAAAGACGAAGAAATGTAGACGACCACGACACGTAATATGAGACGTTTTTCGATGCGATTTGAGAAGCTTCGTCTATAACTGTATCCGAACAAGAATAAACTATGGTGTTTGGCATGCACCTTGAAATGGCTTATAAAATTGATATTAAATCCAAGCATAACTACACCAGCTGAGCCAGAGCCAGAGTCAGAGTAAGACGCGCGCGTACAACGTGGAGATGGAGTAGATTGTGTGCATGTAAATAGTCAATCTAAAAGCGGTAAGCGCGATCGAAACGACCAATAATAAGTGGAGGTTCCGCGCCTCGCCACCGCACCCCGGCGCGACGCGCCACTTCGCGGATACACAAGAAGGAAAGATGGAAAATTGATCTGCAAATATATACATAAATTGTCTTGTAGCACAATAAATATGATAATTGAAATAAAGTAAATGTGTAATTTGGCTCACCGTTTGTGGTCGTCGCGCAAATAAAATTCCACCTGTTAGTTACGTTGGAGACGCGCTGCGACTGGAACGCGTGCTAATGGGATAATAGTTGGAGAGTGGCTGTTTACACATGCGCAGTGCGTTAGGAAGTAAATGTCTCTAGGAGTTTCGTTTTGTTGTAGAAGCTTAAATAGAATTTGTCGATTTACTGTGGAAGTTCACTTGTAAAGTGCATGTTTATTCGTTTACAAGAACGACTCACAAGCAGGTGCCATTATTATGTGGAAAAACTGCAGGTATTTTCCAGGTTCCTTGCATCTCATTTTTGTTTCCTTATTTGTTCGCCTTCTCCTACATGACAGTGTCAGAATGTACGTGTGCTTTTGCATTCTATATATCTGCTTGGAGAATGTATACAAGCGAGCAAAGTGTGGTTAAAGAATTCAATGTCGAGGACAACACGAGCTCTCGATCATGGAAGTTCGTGGTACGTGCTTACCAGCTTGATTGCATTCCTTCCCTTGATGCAGTAGCACAATCTGGTGAGCGTTGATCTTTTCTTCATTGATTTTTATAGCCACTACCACCACCACCA
>JANSTS010010080.1:33748-46448 GCA_026546915.1 Sylvicola fuscatus
CATCCGAGTTTCCGTATACTCAACATTTAAACATAAAAGTGAATTTTAAGCATAATTGACGATGTTAACTCTTGTTCCGCATAAAAGTTTTTTTCAATGTGATCGTTAACATTTTTCGCTGATTACACATTTACTGATTTTTTTTAAGTGTGCAAACGTTAAAAGTATAAGATCGATCTACGCCAGTACAAAAATTTACACTTGTGCATGATTTTATGGTGGCAATTAATCGACAATAAAATCCAATTGTATGATGACCTCAATATGTTAGGCATAATCAAGCTGAGATTTTCGAGGTAAACGATGATTGGATCAGGATCTTGACGCTTTTGGCTGACTGGCAGGCTGGCGATTTTTGAAGCATATAATTGATTTGATGACAAGTTTTTTGTTTGTTAATTTGACTTACGTGATTGTTTGGAAAGGCGTTGATTGGATTTTGGGAATTTTGATTGGCAGATATTTGTCGAGATATCTTTTTTTCATTGCCCAAAGCTATTTAGGTAAGCATTTTAAAAAGCAAATAGTTTAGTACCGCAAAGTGAAACTATAGTAAAAAAGATTTTGGATTTATATCTGTAAAATAGCTCAAAATTAAAAATTGCTAGGAATTTCTTGTTAATACAGGTGAAACTACAAAACAGTTATTGAAATATAAAGTAATTTTTAAACATAAAATTCAAGTTTCATGTTTAGGCATCACATTACACTATTTATGTTTAATGAAACCTAACAAATTTGATTTTTATGTTAAATTAAACGCGTTACTTCATCTCTCACCTAGTTAACTCATAAAAGTCCAAATCTGTTCCATCACGACTTTGCCTTATAACTTATAACAACATCATTTCCATACGTTGAATTATTGAAGATTTCATAAAATATTAAAACGATAGCACTTTATTCATACCGCACACAAAGCCCTCAATCTATGGACGGAAGAAGCATAATCAGAAGGACGCAGTGATACGTTTTATTTGCATCTTAAAGTTTTCATTCAGAGACAATGTCTTGCTTTTCGGCATAATTTATACCAGCTTGTGACATACAATCTCCCTTTATCTGTGTCTTATTATATAAGCTTTATGAAGATCACCAAGGCAGCATCGCTGTGGAGACGCACGCTTCTAAGGTGTGTTTCGGATGTGCCAAAAAGCGTATACTTTAATCGTAGTCAGCTCAGACAACGTCAAATACGACGATGACAACGACAACGACGTTGGTGTTCGGAGGAGGTTATCTTTTCACTCAGTCATTGAATAATAATAACATTTTTTATGCCGGAAAATAAAAGAATTAGCATATTCGTCGTCTTCACTATATACTTTAGTATTTTTAACGAAACGAAATAATTTTATTCGTTTTGCCGTTTTTTTCTGTTTTCTGTTCATTCATTGTTAATAATAATACATTTCTAAGATGCTGGTACAGGTGATTTCCTGACAGGTATATTTTATTCACATTTAATTTTTTTTTTTTGAAGGAACTTATGTTCATAAATATAACATCGAATAAGGCGAGAAGACATAAAAGCACAATGAATTCATCCACCAAACGTGGGCTCGTCTGAAATGAAGGTGTTATTATGAGGCATTTAGTTGAATGTTTGCCGCGCTCACGACTGTCAATTGTCCAAGAAAACGCAGCCTTGTAGGCATATGAATGGATTTGTAAAAATCGATAAAAAAAAAGAACAGAGAGATCGAATCAGAAATGCTGAAAACTTTTACAGAACTTGTATTTTATAACCCATTAACGAAATGAAAGACAGAAATCCCCAATAAATCAAAATAAGAAGTGACTTTCGAACAAAATATCTTCTGATAAGACGGTTGATTAACGTCTGATGGTATCGACATAAGCGATCACAACAACGCACGAGTCAAACGCGCAGATATGCGGGTCAACCGTTTCTTAACGTGTAATTGACTGCAAGGTGCTTTATTGTGTATTTACATAGCAGCATGAAGGCATTGTCTGTTAAGACAGGTGTCATTATTATTAGTATTTAACCACAAATAATCATTAATACTGCAGCAGGTTATACAGTGACACCGTTTCAACCATTTTTTAACGCCCATATGGATTGTAAATCGTAGCCATAAGTGCCGTCGAATTGGTCGGGTTACAGTCATATCTAGAGATAAAGTTGAAGTAAATTCAGCGTCTTTGATTTAAGTGAAATGCTGTAAGATGAGCTTATTTATTGCACAGATGACGCCATATTATATGAATCGTCGTCGTATCATGTTACAGATGTGATGGGACGTGGCGCCATTTAAATATTTCTTTTAGTAATTTTTGTCATCTTCTGCCGGATCTGTCACAAAGGCTGAAATGTGGAGAAATGTACCTATAACATTATCATTTAAATGACGTTAAGAGCGGCTTGTTCACTGTTAAACAGCGCCATGGTGTTAATGTGTGTTTATTAGTTATTACAGCATTTATTCCAATTTGCGGTTATTTAACGTGGTTGGTTATGGCTGCAGAAAAGTGCATTTACCGTTTTGCTGTGTAAATTGCTTCGATAACCGACATATTATATTTGGCGTCTTAACATGTATTGATGATTGACCTTTTATTGATGGAATCTTATTTGTCACATAAAGTTTAGAAAAAACATTGTGTGTTTTCTCAAATCAACATTGAGCGTTAACATTATCAACACAAACTCATTATTTCGCCTTATGCTTTAATTAATTGTCATCCATAACTTTAAGAACGTTCCAATTGATTCTTCTATATATGTTTAATAAATGTTAAATGCTTGCTTCTTATACCATATACTCTAATTTGGCATCATGTCTTACATAACTGTATTAAAATCTTGTACACAAATAGGGAGACATTTAAAAGTTCTTAAAAGGTGAGCATGTGCGCCGAGAGCGGCCTACATCCACAAAGCACTCACACGATATTTGAATAAATATTTCATATTCAATTAAAGCCAACCAAAGGGATCACGACTCAAGACCAAAAAAGGATAAAAACGTGTTGCATTCACGAACGACAACCCAGCCGCCATATATTTCCGATTCATTAATCATAAAACGTAAATAGAAGGAAATTCCAAACACTCTTCTAAATGATTACAATCATCAACATTGTGCAGTCACACACTTTACGTTATTTATTCGACGCTTGCACGTTCCGTTCAATAAATTCAATTTCATTAAGGCACCTGTACATATTCACACCTCCAAATGCAGCAGCGCTGGTGCAACAAAACCGCGTGATTCCAAAGCAGACAAAAAAACGCGCACCTACGAGCGCAAAAACAGGCCATCACACATTATGGCGAATAATCAAACGCACAAGCTTAATGCGATATGATCGTCGCCTCGCGTCGCGGTGAATGAGCGCAAATCAACGCGGCTAAACAGCGTCGAACTACAAGAGGGCACTAAGTCCAGCTGTGCCAGAGTGGGGGGAGTGGGGAGGGGGAGGGAGGGAAATGGTGCACAATGGTTCTCGTTAAAGTAAACAAACTTGACGCACAATTTATTTGTAATAAATAATTCTTTCCGCCTTCTGGCTCGTCCAGTTAAAAATGTTAATACCATGCACATACACGAAACAAATCGACGCGTCCATGTGATGGCCATAGAGATTGGACGCGCGACTGTAAATAGGAACAGCTCAACTGACAAAAAGTCCATAGCGAGCCAAATGGCATAAGTCAACAGAGGAGTCTGAAAAATAATTATGAGTTCAACAACATGTGGATAAGTTTATCTGATTCATTGTCATTCACTTTAGCTGGATGGCCATACAGAACCTTGTGATGGCGAGCGAAAACAAAGCACATTCGTTTTGTGTGCGACGATAAAAGAAAGTCACCCCAAGCAGTGTCACTGACATAAATATGGGAAGCGGGCAGCCCATAAAGTGTGTGTCGAATGGTACACGAATGGCGACACCAGACGCTCAGGTACGCCCTCACTTAAAGCTAGACAAAAGACCGATGCCGGACGACATGTATATGAAACAGACTGCGGCAATCACTTCCAGTCCGCGTCCAGTGGCTCCAATCAGTGGGTATGGATTTTTTAGGAATGCAAGTGCAAGAGCGCGTGTGCCCAGAAGTTATGATCTGACGCATGCAATTTAATGCAACGCGATGTTTGTCGCATTATTGGTCAGCAGTGTCTCGCGGTGCGGTGCAGCGTCGTCCCTTCCAATAAATGTTCTTTGGGCAGTTTTTGTCTGACTTATTGAAACATTCGCACCAACTTTGATTGTTGTCAAATGAAGCTGACACTCGGGGAAAGCGAGCACTCCAAAGACTGCCCAGCCATCGTAAATAATTAAAATTAAAATTTATTGGGAAATAATTCCTGCGCTGCCGCCTGTCGCGAGCATCTGAGACCATGGGACAAGGAGAGAGTCGGTGTAACCCTTGTGCACTGGCGGCTTAAAGTCAACGCACGTTGGTCTTAATTCGCTTATTTATTGTACATCATATATCACAGACATGTGCATTTGCGATGGTGTCATTTAGAATATGCTGGCTTTATGCTTGCGCATGCTTTTGCTGGCTGGATGGCACTTGGATGGTTATCCCTTTAGTGTAAGCTTTTTACCGTAAATGGAATAGTTAAGTTATGTGGTTGAAAAATTTTGTTTATATTTTCATTTAATTTTAGACCACCACTTATGAATAATTTTTATACAAAAAATCTTAGGCTTTATCTTTACAAATAAAACATTGAAGGTCTGCCAGAGTTGCCTTATGATAATCTCCCTACATCTTCCATCTTTTGAATGAAAATGTGTTCTTTAACAAACTCAAATCGTTGTTTTTTCACTTCACAAACTGGCAAATAAACACCTACCTCTTTATCAATTTATATACGCTTTTGCGAGTAAAAGATTTAGAATTGTGCGCTTACAGCCAACAAGTTCATAGATATTGCCCTTGTGAGCAGATTATTTTTCCAGAGCCGCGGCCGTGATATACACGGCTTGTGCACACTGTTCTGCGAATTTAGCGCATTTGATTTCCTTTGAGCACAGCTCAATGATTTGTTTCTTGATTTGTTCCATGCCTATTTTTATTATTGTAACCACATAAGCATGGAAAACAGCATATTGGTGCAAGTTTTCCAGAACATATCAGGCAGTTAGCAGCACGCGCTGGCGCAGACAGCGCATAAAGAGGCGCTCGCTAACATCACCTCATTCTTCTTGCAAAGAGTCATCATACATTCGGTTGTCAATTATATCGATGGAAGTGAGGCAGCACTTGAAACAGTGCCTACCAATCTGCACAGAAATTTGTTACGTGCAGTTACTACATTCTCGCGTCCATTATTGCATTAAATTCAAAATGCAAAGGTGCTGCTGCAGTGAGGAGTGCAGCTTGGAAGCCTTTTGATAGGTTATTTATGGCAGCATCGCATCCCTATAGCCATAGAGCAAACGAGGAGCACCTTGTAGATGATCAAGAAATACTGTTTTCTTTAAAATGCATTGCTCACCTATCTCACATGTGTATAAACGCGTGCGCGCTGTGCTGAAATAACGCTACGTATATATAAATAACATCAATGGAATGATATTAGATGTCGAATGGAACCTACCACCGCGAGAGATTCGATTGAAAAATACCTCGACGGCTGGCCGAATCCAATTGTCCATAACTCACGCATTACGCTAAGTGCATACCGAAAGTGCGTTTTACATGAGAAGATCCACCGCTGAGATCGCGTCTGCAATTTATTTCGAAAGAGACCTTCGACACTCCAGTGTCGCATCGTCGGTGAAATATATGGACTCCATTTGGTATTGAAGGTCAAATCCACAGATATGATTTCACATTATGGCTGGGCAGTGGACACTCGACTTGGCATGGTGCAACAATAAATCGATCTATTATCAAGCGCAGGGATGGTCGTATGCATTTTCCAGAAGTTGGCGCAAGTGCCATAGTGCATTCTTAAAACACGCACAAATATTTGTTTATTTCCACAATAAGAGGATAGCAGCTAACGCAACGAATATCCGAATGCATCTCAATGGTTCGCAGGAATTAAATGCAAAACAAGAGTTGCATTTTTGTCTGCACCGTATGTGCTTTACTTGTGCAGTTTGATTATAAAATACACAAAAGTGTTGCAGCTCAATGTAAGTATTTGTACGTGTTCAGGCGCTTCCAGCTTCCAGTGGGGTAAAAAATGTCGAAAGGAACAAGCGGAGAATTCAGGTGTAAAAAAAAGAGGCGAAAATGAAACGAGAATGGCTATACGGATGAACATGAAACATATTGGTACATGGATTTGGTATATTGATTCGGTGAGATTGTGTACATAAATTTTGCAACCGTTAGCAGACAACCAACAACTGGTAGCACCTCCATCGGCATGTCAGCCCTTCGCGGATGTACTTCGTCGCGCTTTATCGGTGAAGCCTAGCCTTTTTTGCCACCTCTCCAGCATCTTATTGTCTAGCTAGTTTGTACCTACTAACCATCTGCCGTCGATATGTGTTCACCTACCCATTCTCTGGCTTTTGCTAGTCGCTTTTATCTGCACTTGCGCACCTCAATACGATGTGTTAGCAGTGCTTTTCCACATATCGATACTATTGCTGCTAGTTAAAACTTGAAAAGAATATACGCGCAATTTTTAGCGTGCCTCGCTCCACCGTGTTAAGACCATGTTTTTGTCGTGCTTAATGCTCCTCCGGACTTTGTCAGCGTGGTAACACACTGTCCCTATGTTAATTTTCCGACACAAATTCGCACAAAACATACAAGTGTAGTCTTATTGCGCGCGAATTTGGAAGTGCAACGGAATGGGCAAATTTTTATGGTCGCACAGCGGCACGGCTGCACCAACAGATTTTCTTTTACAAAAAAATGTGCACGCGCATAAATGGAAGATGCTCTGCAGTTGGAGCGCACAAATATGTGTGTCCCACATGACGATGCCGGCTAGCTTTTACATGCGCGCGCGATCACCGTTGAGTAAATGAGGAGGTCTTTGTTAATTGTTTACATGTAACGAAGATAAATGAATCTTTAATTTGTTTTAATGACACCATCCGCGGCAGTTTGTTGCCATCATGACTTCTTAACAGCATTACCGTACACTTTTGTGTGCTCCTTTGTGCGCCCCATCTCGTATACAATATCCAGCAACAATGAGCTCACACAAAATTGGCCATACTTCAACCGGCTGCTGTGTCGCCTTTTCAATTGATCCAGTTACTAATGCACACCACAATGGCTTAGCTATTTAATTGAAATCTAAAGTACATTATATTGTGGAAGGCCCATCCAAGTGCAAGCTGCAAAGCGTCACAATCTTCACCTCCACATCCGGATGGGAGAAAATGAAATGTAATGGCGTAATGAGTTTGCACGCCGCAGCAACGCCATGAAGCTGATCAATTAAAATGAATGAGCGCTTTTGATGTTGTCATCGTTATTGTCATTAATGGATTAGGAATAAATGCTAATGAACTCTTTTATCAACCACGGTGAAGATGAAGTGAATATACGTACGTATACTTAAGGCAATTATGGGCGCGCACTTGGTAGCCGCGCAGCTTCTCGCGTTTTAGTCTCCGAGCTCTTTTCAGTCAAATGTGATCAATGAATCGCTATTTATTAGGAATTCGTGATTCATCATTATTCACTATTTGGTTCAAGGTTCCTTAAGTGTATCCCATCATTTTTTTTCTACTTACAGTTTTAATTGTTCTTTCAGCAAGTAGTCATTGGCGTTGTGATTGCTGAATAAATGAGGTATTATGCTAATATACCTGTGTAAGCGCGTTTGTTTGGGTTTCATTGTTTGCTATGTGAATTTTATTCATTCAAAGACGACGCCTACGCCTATCTTTTACACAGCGACACCTATTTGGGGATGTCTAATTATTTTAATTATAAGGTTTCGTGATTACTAAAGCATTGTGGTGTTTGTATAAGAGTTTTCATTGAAATTTACCAATTTGGCTGAGACTTATGCATATTGAAATTCACATAAAGAGGTGTGAACATAATTATTTTTATTCCTATTTTATCAAATGTTACTCTTTTATTTTTATTAAATTTGAGTTTTATTAGTTAACTGGTAAGGTGGTTATGAAAGATATTTGCCAAAAAGCTGAGCGACTGAGGTTGGTTGTACGACCTTTAAAATTTTGTTTCTACGTTCTTTATGTGCCAAAAAATTTAAAAAATGGTTTACGGTCAATTTTCGTCAGATATTCCAATCATTTTTCACTGAGAAAAAGCCAACTCCAATTTTTCAATCACTTCATTTTGCTTCACTAATTCCTGCCACTTGTTCCTCTATCAAAAAAAAGACTGAAAAAAAAAACAGATCAAGTCTTTGATCTACACGCGTTTATACGCCATTAATTACAAACAACCAAATTATATGCCTTAAGTCAAAAGGGAGTGTACACAAAAAATTGAATTACAGTACATCAACTTGCTACCACAAATTATAACATTTAATCGCGTATAAAAGTGAGGCGGAAAATTGTATGTATATGCAATGGTCAATCACTTATGGGCCACATCATGGTAATTTAAGACCATTGCCAGCATATAGGTATTCGGTGGTATCGCAGCATCGAATCAGGTTGTTTTGCGCCGCACTCTTTCCTCACATACTCGCGCAAACGTTCACATACACAAAAAAAAAGAAGCATAATCACATGTATTTGTCCATCACATGATCATTTTCTCTGTGAAGAATTTCGTGTGACCTTGAATGGATAAGGAATCATTAATCAAAAGTGTCTTAAGTGGTCAAACAAAATATTGCCGGTGCCGCAGTTTCTCTGCACGTATCAACGATTTTTTATTATTGTTTTTGGTTCTGTTTTCCCATTTGAAACAAACAGTAGTTATTTTTTTGAGCAGATAAATAAATATTTATAAATTATTGCTTCTTGAACAGAAAAGGTATAAGGAAAATTTGGATAAAATTTTTAAGAAACTAAAAACAAATGAGCAAACCGTTTGTAGATTATTGAAACGATTTCTTCGAATCATCGGATGTTCTTGGATGGCTCCAGAGTACTCAAACATTTTTCATCAGCTCAACACAGGCGATGCGATTGAATGTGATTTGTTTGCGGTCGACACAAAGATGATGGATATAATTAATTAAGATTTGGAAATTACATGTCTTTCAAACAGCGCCAGTATAGTGAGTCGAAAACGTGGCGTTTTCACGCACTGCTCGCTATATGTGCTAGTTACAGGCGGCAAGGTGCAGCTGACATGTCATCAATAAATGACACGTCATATCAGGAGCAATGGGAGAATGTGAAAATTGTTAAACTGTGCAAGTTGCGACAACATTCTTGGCGGAGGTGTGGTTGCAATTGGAATTTAGAATTAAAGCTGATACGGTTTGTTCACGGTTGTCTCAATGGTATTTTAAAACAGCTGTTAGGAATTTGAATGTCGATGTAAATTGAGATAGAGACACTTCTGCAGTAAGTCTTGCTCAAGTCGGTAGCCAGATGGGTTAGATGAACTGCAATTTATTTTATCTGTTTTCACGAATGTTTATTAACTAATAAAAGCAATAAAAATTTATATGCAAAAGAGAAAATAAACAACATTAAATGTTTCGTGTCTTCCTGATTTCAATAATTTATTGCACCGCAGAGAAATTTCACTTGAACGTATCTCATTTTATTGATTCAGTCATTATCGTAATTTCTGCAGTAACAAAACGATGAAATAGCTCTTAACACACAACAAGTGAAATGTCAAGGTTTATGACATTTACACGTTCAACCCGATGTACGAGAAGTTTAATGTGCTACAGCGTCCGCCATTAGCCGCACCATCATATCTCATCCGTAAGTAAACTCTTCAGATATAAATTACATACAGCAGAATGCCTTCATGCACATTCGATAAAAATATAATCAATTAATCAGACATACCTTGCTGATTCTTATTGGAATGCAGTCGGTATTAAATGAAGGCACACGCAACTCTGATGGGTTTGGTTTGGTCGTCCGAGTCGTTAGCACCTTGAGGCACTGCTGTTGTCGCGTGTTGAAGTCCAACCAAAAAACAAAAAGATGAAGACATAAAATCACCGCCTAATCAGAAAGCGCCGGGCGCTTGTTACCAACTCAAAATACCGCAAAAAATAAACAAATCAATTCGCTGCCGAATGTTTGTGACTCGGCGGAATAATATTTTCCAAATCCCACAGCATTTTAATCTAATCATGTTAATCGGTGGGATCAATCGTGAATTAATTATAAGCCAATTAATATTAGCCTAATTAAAAGCCAGTTGTCACATGTTTCTAGGAAGGTAAACAGCAAGTTGAGAAAAAGCCAGCGCTATGGACAGGGAAGAGACAACACGTCGCAATGCGTGCAGTTGTCTTGTGGTGGCGCGGTGGACGCGTCTTCTGCAGATTGAAAAGAAATTCAAGAGTCAAAGTCGTAAGGAGAATTATCGCCGCTTTATCGCGCAGGCATTCCTTATTGCCATCCACGTACATACCTAACAAGGCATAAAAACCAACAAACAAGGTCATAAAGGAATTTCAAACGAAATACATAATACGAGAAAAATTGAAGCGGCGAATAAAATGCTGAAGACAACGTTAGCCATGAACGCAAGGGGAGACGAAAAAAAAATGATTTAATACAATCTCTGGCAGACGTCGTGTGTGTGTATGCGCTTTTATCTTTCAACTAACTAACAGGTAGCTACTGAAAAATTAGCGGCCACCCAGTTCGGTGCAACAAGACGTCTTTACAACACAAACTAACAAGGCAGCAAACAGGCGCAGGCAAACAAACAAATAAACGTCCATTCCGCCGGTAGTAGCGACTAGCAACAGCAAACGACCACATATGCACATATGTTGGGCCCCGGTGGTTGGACAGCACATTGGCATCGCGGCCCAGTCGCCAATAATGAGAGCTTGGGACGAGTTGCAGAAGCACAAGTTCAGCTGCTAGCGTTAGAGGCCTGGGCGGGTGGAACAGCAAATGACAAATTATCCCAGCTAGCCTTGCCAAGGAGTATGTCTTAAGATACTAACAAGGAATGTACGTTCAATATAATGAGACCAACAACTCGTGGTGAGTGCTGGACATTTATTTATAATTCTACATTATCGCCTGACATAAGACAACTCAACTCAATAAATCTTTGTTTTAGAATATCCGTGTTTGCAACCCTCCCTGCTGAAGGATTGAGCGCTCGAAATGACACTTGAGCAGTCAGCACGCAATAATCATTTTACAATTAATTATTTCTCTATGAAATTGATTATAATAACGTGCAAATAATTGATATTTAATATACCAATATATGCATTCGTGCACGATTTTGAATTAGCCATAAATAAGAATAGCCTCCAAGTGATGCCCACAACAATTTATGTTATTATTTTATTTTTTTAATAATAAATTTAGATTGAATGACTAGCCATGTACTCGTAGCTTAATGGTGTTATAAAAATTCGGGGTTTATTTGGTAAATACACCTTCACTGATGCATTAATAAACAACTATAAAGTTAATTGCAGGTCAGTGAGTTACACCTTGGCATGACTGGCGAATAGACTTAAAGCGCCACATGAACTTGATGCTGGAAAGGTTGCTATGCAGCCCAACCCAAATTGCATCATTGACTGGCCGCTTACAAAGCCTCGAACTCCATCGGCATTGAACTTCGAGTGCGGAGTACATTGCTTGTAGCCGTTTGAATTTTATAGAAATGTCGATCTTCAACGAGATATTTCTTTAAGTCAATAGGTCAGAGCGAATTTCCGCTAGGTATATTTTGGATACTTACGAAATTATATAATCTTATTGTCCCGATTTGGTTCACCAATTAAAAATGCAATAGCTGATAAAACATGTAATTAGATCTATGAAAAATATGTTCCTATCAATGATAGAACCAGCAATCAATTGTTATAGTAATACCGCAGCTAATAATCACGACTCATCCATATATCCAGCCCATAAATGGCAATCAGCTAATTCCTAATTTGCTACTTTATCCAAATTCTCCAAGTGCATGGCTAATTAGACGAATCGATGGGAATTTCCGCGTTTAGAATAAAAGCCCAATCAGTTGCACTTAGAGCAGCAGGCCATCGTCATTCCTAGACGTAGAATATATGCGTGCGCAGATCATACATGAGGCTGTACGTGCGTCTACCGAAAAGCACGATCTCATCGCATATAATTATCAATTATTTAGCCAAGTAGCCATGTCGACGATCGTGTCGAAGTGCATCTGCAAATCCGGTGGGAAAAATTAGCCGATGAACTCGATGAAATTAATGCACCACACATGTCAACATGTTTACCCATCCGGACAGGACTCTGATTATGTCTTTTTAATTATACTTTGCAAGAGAATTTTTGTGTGTGCAAATGCACGCGTTCTGACTGAGACAAGAACAAGGAAGTTACTACCAAAGACGTGATTTATGAGGCGTTCAATAGAGCGGTAGAGTAAGCATGTAAAGTCCGCAATGTTCATATATTGACAGCGTATGCCATCTTTCCGCGCAAAGCGCATGATTTAATAAATATAAGTGTACAATAAGCGTTATGTGTGAGATTTGCCGATAAGATTGATTGCCAACGGTGAAGCTCACTGAACCTTTTCACTGCGTTTTGACGTCTTTTGTTTGACGCGCGAGTTACATGATGGCGCGCGCCATGGCGATTTCTTTTT
>JANSTS010010091.1:270-50375 GCA_026546915.1 Sylvicola fuscatus
AGAGAGGGGGTTAATTTTCTGAAAAGCCAGTTTTTGTGCGAGTTCCCTTCTTGGAAAATGGTGGTCACCCCTAAATTGTTATTCAACTACTTTCACGTGTTCTATTATTTATTGTGTCGAAATGTGAATAGTCCTTTGCTTAGAATTTGCTCTTTTGTTCAAAATTTCGCCTTGTTCATCTTAAGAAGAATCTCTTGTTTTCTTATTCGAGATACTTGTACTATTTTAGATAGATAACGTTTTTACCTACTAATAAATATAATGAAAACTGGTATTGAGGCAACAAAAACAATTTCAATTCGTCTCACAAGAAACCATTAATTTTAAATAAAATTATAGAAAAATTGCAAGTGCAACCAAACTTCTTAAACACAATTATTAACTTATTTTTGCAACACAATTACAAACAAAGCAAAAAAAATTGCCATTTCACAATTACTCTTATTTTCTAAATTGAATTCGTTTTGGTTATTCATTAATTTCACAATGTAACCTTGAAATGGAATGATTCATACGAGCTGTTTTAAATTTTCATTTAAAATTGATTATACAAGGAGGCAGACAAAAACAAATTAAGAATCAATAGAACATTCTATAAACTAAGAGTTTATTGAAACAAAATTAAAACATTGAATATATTTAACGTTTTTAAACAATTACTCGATTTTTAGTGCTATTTGCACCTAAAGTTTGAACATTTACTGAACTCTTATTTAATCTAAGTCCTACTTTTGTCATTAATTAGATGTTGGCAATTAATTTTTATTTTTTAGTTTAAGGAATATTTTGAAACATAAGAGATGTTGTTTAAAAAAACAAAAAAAAAACATTTACCACGAATAAGTGCCTTCCATCCAAATATTTCTTGATCGAATCTCCCACAACTTCGTGATACAATTTCTTTACAAGTCAATAAAGTATTGATGGCCCACCCCTTTCAGTGCGTCCCAAAGTGCAATTGCAGTCCTACGTCAATAAACAATGACACAAGTAGCGATAAATCTATTTGACTAACACACATGAACACTTTGTCACACATTAAACCAGCAATTACCGTCACATGCCATCGTGACAACAACTTAATGCAACGATCACTTCGATAAAAGAAATAGCCACTATCCACAAACAATTAGCGGTTGAGCAATAAAACCGCGAACCATGCAAGTCACTTAATTCACAATGAACCAAATCATTTAAAAAAACAAAAAAAAAAACAATATTACGCAACAAATGAGCGATGTTACAAACGGCTAAAAGGATAACTTGTAAACGGTTGAGACTTTGCAGGAATCAAGAACAAGCTCGCGAGGAAAAGCGTGCGCGTTTATCAACGGAACATAACATACTGAACGCCTGGCCGAGTGTGTGCGGAAATTCGGTGGATGCGGCGCTTCAACCTTCAGGCCACCACTGCCACCACTTTTTTACTCTGTTTTCCCTTTTTTTTCGTTTTTTTTTTCATTTCATTTACTGGCGTTTTATATATAGAGGAGTCGAGGGGGTTAGTAAACAGAAAATCATCGACCAAAACAAAGAACAGATGGGCGGAAAGCGCGCGCGCGCGCGCGCGCATTCCACATATCATTTTCTATATATTACATCTTTTGGTGATGTGCTGGTGATTTTTTCAGAGATGCGACGCGAAATGACGCGGCACGACGCGGCGTCGCGTCGCCCCAGACATCTTATGAGTATGTGCATGTGTGGAGACAATTATTATTATTTCAGCAGGGTGGCATTCGTCACAACAACAAGACGAAGCTGTTGCAGACTAGGCCCAACGGCCAAGACATATGTTGACTGGAAACTATGCGAGGCCCCAAAACACATAACTACATGTGTGAAGGTCAGTTGAACATATTAGGATGCCTACCACTCAAAACAAAGCGACGCGTCACAATGTGTCGCGGCGCGATATAAATACACGTTGAGCGGCCAGTCGGTTGCACTCTAACTGTATTAAGTGCAGCAGTACAATAGATGCGTTTAATATCTATTAAGTGTTTAGCTAGCGTCTTGATCTTACAATACAGATGCAGTGCATTTATTTAGGGAACATGCAAATTGAAAGTGATTTATTTCTGCAGATGATGAGAGAATTCAGACTTTAGACACAAACAAATGAGCTGTCGCAAGAGTGATGACGTAAAACATTGTTTTGACCTTGGAAATGCATTTATTGTTTTTCATTGAAATAGAAAACAAAACAATCAGTTTTTCCAAAATTTGATTTACTTTTAAATGTTATATGAAAGGTCAAAAAATATAATCGATTTCCATGAGGAACGATTTTTTTGTTTGCAAATCAAAGCAACAAGATATCACACTTTAACCAATATTCTTTAAGAAACAGATCTCAGAATTGGCTCGAGAATTTATGTTAACTTTGAAATTGTTAACCTTGAAAAACAAGAGGGGGGGGGATAACAAACAAACAAATTCAAAACAAAATCTGTGAAATTAACCCACTGGGACAACGTTTTCCATCGCATTTCAATGAAAATGGAAACATTATCACAGCAGCATCGACCACATGGAAATACATATGTCGTTAATTGGCGAAATCAAGTGTGAGCACATATGTGCACTCCCACACAAATGCATCGGCTGCATTGCAGCTCAGTCTATCGACATAAACAAGCAAGTGCACATCACTTCGACACATGCCACAGCACAAGTCTTGCGGTCGGCACGTGTATCATCGCTTCAGCGTCATCACAGTTGGAACGGGCGGCAATCCCCACAATTATCTGACAAGCCTCTCCCCCTCACCCCCATCTAACTAACAACCCTTCTGCCAACTCTACCACCCCACCCACTCCTTCCAACCGTTGCACATTCAATGTAAGCCGCCAATTTGTTACTCTGATGAGGCGATTGGGATGCACAACTGCAACGGCTATTGCAACAATGTAGCATATCGAAGACGCCTGGATGTGTGCAGTGGGGCCGCTGCAGCAAACAACAAGGTAATGCATATGTGCAGCGGCTGCACACTCCATAGTACAGGACACTGCATACAAGTTTGTTGTCATCACGGGAGAGCGCGCGTGTTCGCCATATAATTGTTAATTTAGAATGCATTTGCAAAACTGCAACACGCGAAGATGCTGCCGCTTGCTTGTGAATGCATTGAACCATATGGCAGCGTGTGTTTGACGCGGCGCGGCGTTTTACGCGAATTGTGCAAGTACGCGGTAATTGTCTTCAGTCTTCAGTCTTCTGTTTCGTTTTGTGTTTTGTTTGTTATGCAAAACGTTCGGCTCTTGTATGTGTTGTGAGTTTATTGTCTTAGATTGCACTAATAGGCGATAAGACGCGCCACGGTGAGACACTTACACGACTCGAACCAGGGTCAAGGGTGCAGCCGTGAACGAGGTGGCTGGCGCTCATTTGAATTATTTAGATGTTGGGTGGTTTGGGGGGGGAGGGGGGTTGGTGACAATTATGCTAATTAATCGAACGGTTTTGTTTCGTAATTTGTGTAAACATTTGTTTTATCGACTGCATTTTGCAATGAATCAATAATTTTTTGTTTTGTTTTCTGTTTGTTGTACCGTCAATATGATTCTATTTGCATTGAATAAATATTTACTCGTTAATGATTTAAGTTCAAACACATAACATTTAAATTTTGACATAAATGGCAAGAAACACCAATTTCAACAAAATAAATGCCAATCCCAATTATTGACACATAAGGGAGAAAATTGAGTGTTGTTTTGACATTCTTGTATGTTTTTGTTTTGCAATTTTTTTTTTTTTTTTTGTTTTCATGATATTGTAAAACTTTTCAAAGTCATGAGAACATTTAAGATATGTTGTTCTTTTTAAAAATGCTAAAAAAGTCCACCCAAAAAAAAGTTAGGACCCTCGGCTACATACAATTCACAAACCAACCACCCAAAAAAACGCGCGAAAAAATCAGTGGACACCACGCGATTTCGGAAATAGTTTTGTTGATAGTTTGATGCCAGGAATAGAAGCGGTTGATTGGCATAAAGTAAACACCATCCATGTCTATTTATATACAACTATGTACATATTTCTATATATTTATGTGGAACCAGTTACACAATACCGTCCAACAATATTAGCGACATATGCCACATATGATACTATATATCGAAACTGTGTCTGGCCTAAGTTAGACGACGCTGAGTGACACACATCAATGTATTTACGACGAAGAAAAACCAAAAACCCAACCACCCACATGTGTATATATGATAACATGAGACAATTACTGAACAACAAGACGTCTTGGCAAATATGTCACAGCTCACAATTCACTTTAATCAACAAACCAGACAACAAGAATCTAGGAACTAAGAAGGCTCCAGTCCAAAGGAAGCAACAACAAAAAAAAACAAAAAGACAATCCTGAATGGTTTTTATGAATTCTCCAGCCTCACCGCCCCCCAATTAACCAACCCCCACCCCGCCCACGCGTAATGGATATGATTGGCGGAGCATTGCAAGGATGTCAAAACGAATAATCGAAGAATTCTCTGGAAGTAATTAGCCGTGTGGGCGGCTACTTGACATTATACTGAAACCGTCTTCAGAATAATGTATGTACATATATTATGAATTGAAAAGACGTCAACATGGAGTCAGGCGTGGGCCCAATGTTCGGGTGGCTGACGTATGTATTTATGTGCCACCCGTTCGAAAGGCCAACAAAAAAAAAATAAATAAAACACGACGCATTTTCCTTTATTACGCAGGTAAATTGTTTCATCGTAAATTCATAACAATAACAAGGAAAGACCAGCATCTTATTTCAGGAAGGCATTTAGGATTCGCCGCGGAAAATTAACAATGACTTTCGTTTCATAAACATTGAGACGCCGATATTATTCGGAAATTCCGCGAAATGTTTGTGTAAGTGATTCTGTGAAAATTGAAAGCTTGCTAAATGGCTGGTGTCTTCTTAAAGATGCTGTTTATATTTCTTTGGCATGTAAAGCCTTATGGATTCAATATCTAAGGGCACTGACGTGAGATACCAGGCGGCCAGTACAGCAGTCAACAACAACCAACATGGACGACCAACCAATCAAATAAAAGCGCTCATCATGCACAAAATGTCAATCTACATAAACATACACATAAATATATGTTCGAGAATGGCTTGAATCCGGTTTCAAGTATGTAGCTGCAAGTGCTAACCAACAAAAAATAAAAACGATACCCAAAAGTTCAAAAACCCAATCAAATATCTTGACTTTGAAAAATTCGCTGACACAGACAAGACGCACTGGCCAGGCCACCAGGAAAAAAGCTCATCACACAAGACAACAACAAACAGAAGACGGGGAGAAAAAAAAATGCTTAAGAAATGAAACAGAAGTTGTGTGCACATTCGCTTACCCGCGAAAACCGATAAACAAGTCGGCGGGTCCCACGTTGGTGTGGATGGGTGGGCCACACACCACCGCAGCCGATCCGTACGGATGTGAGCCAGTTAAATCGGCCCGCCATTTCAGTATATGTTGGCAAAACTGATTTCCGGTGTCTATTTTTGAATTTTCACAACAAATTTGTTGAGATGTGTGTGGAAAAGTGCGTACAACCTGAAGATTTCCACGGCTCAAGGATGAATTAAGTGCGGCGCGTCGAGATGTTCATGCCATCCAATTAGCGGCTCGATCATGGCATTTTCCCAATAATTAGCAGTCGCTAAACATTTCTAGAAGATATGCTAAATTTTGGTGTTCGCCGATGCTGGTCAACGTCAATAAAACCATCGCTTCCACAACGACGACCATTGACATCAGTTGGCAGAAGGTGATAAACGGCCAAATGTGGCGTAATCTCGCCACCGACAACAACAACACCAATGCGCCGATTCCGATACAAATCCACACGAACGACTACACTGACAACACGCTGACACCTTGGGCATTGTTGAGACTTTCGTACATTGACACATGCGGGAATGCACATGCGAATGGAAGCTTTTCGAAGAAAATCGCGCCACAAAAATAACAATCGGACGGCGGGAATTCGGGATGCACCTTCAACATGTTTTGGCGGTCAATTTGTTTACATCAATTTTTTTGTTTGGAACTCGTTCGCGAGACTCCTCTCCGTTCCAGAACAAACATCTTCTAAATGTATGTAAACAACTTTTGTGGCTGTTTGCGGGTTCGGCCCATTAATTCGGCATTCGCGTATCAACGCAAAGATGCACTTATGTGACTTTCAGTACAACAACATCGTAAGTGGGAATACGTCATCGCGTCTTCGGTGAGACTACCGCAATACGTTACTGAACAGGGTATTGTTGTTTATTGTAAGAAAACAGCGCACGAATGACGTCTGTCCATGGAATTTGGTGGGGCTGGCCAGTCATTTTTTTTTTGTTTTGGGTTTTGGCCGGCATGCACCATGCCATTTGTCACATGTCACTTAGTGCCGGTGGGAGGTGGTAAGACGTTCACACTGCACGTCACTCGACGCGAAAATGTTGCACAGTCTTGCGATTGTGTGGCGATAGGTTCAAGGTTGATGCCGAAGAACCGACACTGGACTGGCTAGCAGAATTAGGGACACCGAAATCTGGGACCGACTAACATTTCGTCTAGAATTTCTAAGATGCTTTCGAAATCGTTCGGTCATTGAACGAGTCAACATTTTGGGTGGTAATGTGGGCGGGGCGGGGCGGGGTGAGGGTGTCAACCCCAATTACCAGCCAATGGAATATTTATCTTATCAGCGAGGTATGAACAGCGAACAAAGCGTTGAAAATTGTTATTTTTGGGTAAATATGGAATTGTTTGTCGATTGACTGAGTTTCGAGAATATTCCGTCTGTCTGCGGATTTTCGTTGCTATGGCTGGCCATATCTTGATTGCAGCAATTACATTTGCAGTGACGTCATGTGGCCACACATGTAAATTGCACTGGTGCGCCTGAGTCACTTCACAGTTCACACCACATGGCATCTTCTAGAATTCAGCCGATTCCTCGTTAGGTGATTCACAGTCAACACAAAACACAAAATCCGTTTGGCCGTTTGGCATTTGTCAACATTTAACCGCGAGTCCTTGTCCAGCTCAAGGACATTTCCATGTAAAAATATAACAAATTATAATCAAGCTTTTACATTTATTATGTAAACAAGCCATTTATTTGATTGAAACATGAATGAGTCGATTATGATTCCGTTAGTACGCAATTTCTTCACATAAAGCAACACAACAACAACAACAACAACAAAATAAGAAAAGAAAGAATAATGTATCCTAGCAACGGCTTTTGTGTGATTTTCGTCTTAATGTATAAAAAATACAAAAAGGCTGCGAAAGTGGCTAAAGAGTTTTTAGGCGAATTAAATGAGATTCCACGTAGACGAATTCATCACATATTTTGATGGATGCTCGCCCACATCGCCAAAACGCCTACATTGAATACATATTTTATCCTTAATTGAGCATAAACACTTTAAACGCCGCGTTGGCATGTCAAAAGTGTCTTCAAAATGATTAAGACGAATTAGTGTGACACCTTCGTCGATGTCACAATGGCAATTTGGCTACAGTTGGTAAGTTCGTAAGGGTGGTTAAGGAGACGAAAGCAGAACGATAATCAATTGGAAACGATTTGGACATCGAAAGATGACACTTAAAGTCGTCTTATCATTAAAGACCACCGATTAGATGAACAACTTAATAATAAAGGCATTTTTCACGTTTACTGATAACTGACTCAATTGACACATATTGGTAGGCCCAATTAACTGATTTGTTTTGAAAACTCACTGATTACATCTGGCTCCTGGCAAGGATTGTTGGTTTCATCTCCTAACACTCTAAATACAATTTTCGAGTATCAAGAGATTTATGAATGAATTATTGCAAAACGGCGGAAATGCCTGACATGGAGACAAGACAAATTTAATCAAAATTTCAAGGTCACACATGTTGGCGCATGTGTTGGTGTCAATTTAAAACCAGTATTTCAATGTCAAATAGTTGTGTCAAATAACAATATTGACAATGACGCTTCTACCAACCGATCAATAACTGTTTGTTTCAATCAATTTTATCAGGACCACCATCAGCGCGAATTCCCAGACACATTTGTGGCGATAAAACGCTTAACTGATAATGTGTGAAAATATCTTACAAGATTAGGAAGCAATTGTTGTTTGTTTATCAACAGATCTAGAAACAACAAACAACATTCGCAAAGAATAAGAAACGCCTAAAGTATATTCAAAGATTTATAGGTCATAGGAGTAGGTACTCTCCACAAAATACCTTCCTTTACAACCACCATCAAGTACCAGCTATCTGCAAGACGCATCTTCAACTTGCTTGAAGAAGAGGAAACAGCCGAAGCATAAACACGAGAAAGACCTTGAACGTCTAATTTGTTTTGGTTCCTCCTTGATTATGGCAGTTTGTTGTTTGTTTTTGTTTCTCTCCACTTCGTTCCGATTTCGTGGTGTTCTCTTCATCCACAGTTTCCATTCAGCTCCCACTGATTCGCGCTAGTGTGAACACACACGAACACCGCGACAACGTTGTTTTGAACGCGCACTCCACATGTGTGTTTGTGAGCTATGTGGTGCATGCGTATGTGTTTTTTGTTTTCCTTCTTGTTAACAGCTGAATTTGTTTTTGTTTTTTTTTTGTTTTGTTTTTTGACAATAAACGGTCCCGGTATGTGTGTACACTTGTATCGATTTCACATATTCATGCTGTTTGGTAACAAATGGACGATTCAATTGGGCCAGTCTAAAGGTCTACAGTTGAGGTCGGCTATTGGATTTTAGTGTATCAAACATTTTTCCAATTGGACATTGTTGAGAACGATAAACCGGTGCAACAACAACAAATTCATTCTAGAAGGACCGCCGAACAACTAAGGAGTTTAGTGAAATTTTATGTTGCAAGGAGAGAAAGAGGGAGATGGCGGAGACGTCGAGGAACCCAGCATATTGATATTATGTCATGTCATGCTGGACGAGTGAGTGCATGGGGAACAACTGTATGAGTCGTCTAGAACAATTGCGATGTTCAGAACAGCTGTTTTGGGGAGGCAAACAATGAAGCCACCAAGTTGACTTGTGATTTGTGAATCAGCCTTGGTGTGAGCCGAAAATCCGACGGCAATGTTTGTTTTGACAGTTGGACAGCATGCTTCATTGCATTACGACCAAATCATCGTTTGGATTGTTTACAGGACGAGTCCCATTCACTGATTAGCCACACCGATCTCATCAAAGGCGCATGCCTGATTCTGATAATTCGCTTCAGTCTCTGAAAATTACATTACAGGAAGTACATATGAAATGAAGCGACCACATTTGATGTTGATTCACACATATATCTGGCCGGCCGTGTGTGAAATCTTATCAGCAAATGTGTTGCCAGCAGATAGTGGGTTGCCAATCCCCATGTACATAGGCATGGGAAGCGGACCATTCAATTGGTAGAGATTCAAGTGTGTCTAAACAGATAAGGGACGTTGTTTGTGAAGTCATTGAATTATCGGGAAAAAATTGATGTTGTGTCTGGACAGTCACTACTCATTCTCGTTTGGGTAGAAAGAGTCAATTTCGTCCAAATAAATCCATTTCTAAGAACTTTATCTAAATTGATCCACTTTAACTAGAATAATACTTAAAACCCCTTGGCAATATGAATTTAATTGAATTATTAAGACGATGTCACGGCGAAGAACATTCTTTTCCCTTTTCGAAATTTCGTATGTCATCATTGACAAACAAAACAGAATGTCAACATCTACAAAATTTCTTAAGATGTAACTATAGAGCCGAAGGACTTTCGATAACTTTTTGTTGGGCAATTTTTGTTAGAGGTCTAATTTTAGTGGATCGAAGAAAAAAAATGTTTTTTTTATTTTTTCAATTCCAAACAAATTGCAAGCAGCATAAAGATTACAACAAAAGACAAATCGTAGGGAAAGTGAATTACCTTTATTGATTAAAGTGAACTTGGCCGGATGAACGTCTTCAAGCTGAAGTGCTGCTGTGTCCGGCAGACTATTGTAAACACAAAACATAAGATGGTAACTCCTTACGCGAAAACAGATAAAGGCTTCGTTTCAACAGGAAAAAATATGTTTTCAAAAAATGTTCGCGCCACAACAAATCAAACCGTTGCACAAAGTAATTTATGCGCGAAAAAGATTCTAATAGTTTCGCGGTCAAACATTCACACGCCACTATATTGCCGACACACAACAATTCGATGGAGAGCAACCAAAAAACAAAAAAAAACGTCTGCCTGTTTTCTTAACAAATTTTCCTTCAAGAAAAACCACTACTTGGGTAACAAGGTATGCAGAGCTGGCGCACGCGCTTTATGCCCAACTAAAACCTGAATATGTATTTATGTTTCGTTTTGAATAGAATATTGATGTTGTTTACGAACAAAAAAGGAATAAAAAAAAAATCGAAAAAATGTTTTCGTCCCCCCGTAACAGTTGTTTACGAAAATAAGCAAGCAGCTACTGAGACTGTACGACAGGCGCGCGGAATTGTTTTGCTCAATCTTGTATCGGCCATATGGCAGTGACGCTGTTGCGCGGATTATTATTATTATTGCGTGCGCGTGTGTGACATGAACGCCGCGTGTATTGGTGACAGTCACACGCAAACACACACACACACACAAACGCCAATCTATACTCACCGCCGATTACGTCAGTGTCAGATCAAAACAAAGTGGCAGCGCGCGCACCAAAAATCCACAAACACATGCAACCACGGAAAACACATACGCGAGCGCGCGACCGTCTCGTATGCGCTGTACCACACAATAATATTGTGAAATTTCTTTGTTTTGGCGTTTTTCTTTCTTATATTACGCTTGGTTTTTTTTTTTCTTTTTTTTTGTTATTGAGCCTCGCTTTTGATATTAGCTCGACCGACCTTTTTGCGTCGTCGTGGTGGGATTAGAAGTGTACCACCACCACACCACCACCAGGCCAGTTGAACATTAAATCAACAAAAATATATTGTCAACAAAACGGAAATGCGTAGCCAAAGTGGCGAACAGACAAACAATTGTGCCCAATTTAATTGGCCTGGCCCCCAATCCTCCAGTCGGCAATCAGCAGATTTAAGGTTATGGGCGATGTCACATGTCCTTACAGGCACACTTCATATAATAAACAATTAATTAGCGCTGATTCACCTGCACGTCATTTGCACTTTGAGTTCCCGCTGGATGACGGGCTGGACACTCTGACACGCGTTCTTCTCGCCAAAATGACTAATCAATGCGCGCTTCTTATCACTGTAATTCACTCACTCAATTAGATTTTGTTCTTTTATATTTTGGGTTTCTTTTCTTTTGTTTTTTTTTTCTGTGTTGGTCAATATCTTAGAGGAACAGCTGCTCAATGCGTGGTGCTGCTTTGAATGACTTTTGGCAACGATTCACTTGCGCACGTCGAGGCGCGATATAGTCGAGAAGTTTATTATTAAAGTCGTGAATGCCCCGCTGAATGCTGATTGCTGACGGACACAAGCAGACGTGCGTCCAGCTTCTGTACTAAAAATTTAGTACATGGGAAATTTCATTTTGTTGTGCAATCCCCAAAGATTCTACCAGCCGTTTGTGCAATTGGTCGCTTAATCACACTTGAAGTGTTTTAGTTGTCTCTGTTTTTGTATTCAATAATAAATTAATATTTAGAAAAAAAAAAAGTTTAATTATATTTTAATATCCCACTTTCAGTTTCAATGGGATTTTATTTAATCACATTTATTGGAGAAACACACCAAAAAGGTTTGTGTCTAATTTTTGCACGCAATTCCCTTGCATTTTTTATATTCCTGTGATTTTCTTAAAAGATATATAGGTAAAATCCCCACCTGAATTCCTGTTGCAGCTGTCAAGAACAGACTCATCCCTTTTAGGACGATGAAAATTTGTTGCAAAATTAATTGTTAAACCACAAGATTAAGATGAATATTTGACCTTGACTAATTTCTTTTAACACTAAACTTACCGGAGTGGTCAAATGATTGCTTCTGAAAAAAATGTTTGAACTCTTATGATTTTCCTAAATTTTAAAAAAGTATTTAGAAAAATTCCTGTAGTAAGGTAAAAAATAAATAAAAGTTAAAAAAGAGAGAAGAAAAAGAGAGTTCAATAAAAAATATTAGAAGCTTTCATTTGACCGCTGGTAAAATCCCCTCCGGAGTTCCTGGTCCGACTATCAAGAACTGACTCATCCCTGTTAGGACTTAGGATGGATGGAACTCATAATACTAAGAAATTTAAAAGTGAAACGCAAATATTTAACATAAATATTTAATGTTTATAATTAAATTCACATTAGGCGAAGAAATGCCCAATCCAATATTATAGACATGTTGTGCATCTTGGTGTTTGTCGACATGAGTTAAGAAACAGCGCAGACAGCAAATAGAGACATCCGTTCTAAGGCGTGCACGACGCGTGACCGAATCTGGACCAGCGTCACCGCAATCGCAAACACCCTTTTCGCGTATGTGCCCACCCACCCACAATCTCACTTGCCACACAGAATACGCGAAGTTCAAAGACAACGCGCTCGACACCAATAGTAATTGATAATTTAATTCGCGTTTGCCACACATGCCTCGCATGCGGCCGCGGATTCAGCTTGCGGCACCTGAGTATAACTGCATGATTATTTGCATTTAATAATGTAAGTATAAGGTGAATGCCAAGACAATATTTGCCTGGTCCAAATGATAAGACGCTGTAAATGGGCAATAGTGGCACGATTTTCATATTATAAAACGGGTAGTCACTTTGGAAGCGAGCAGTTTCAGCTCAGTAGTTAGCTTCTGGACACATCTCTAGTTACTGGTGGCATTGTCAGGGCACCATGCCAACGGTATGGGATTAAGTTATTTCGGATGTATTCAAGACTGATTGGTGAATATTGTTACAAGAGCCACCTACATAAGACTCCTTCACAAAGGACTCCTATTTGAGTTGAGAATACTTGAGAATACCGATTTTCATTGAAATATTTTTATGAGGATATAGAACTCACACATCCCAGAGCTCATTTCACCGCTGCTTACAACTGACAAGGATCTCAATGTGGAGGCACCCAGTAAATCTAAAGATGACTCGTCTTCCTTGGATATTGTCGCCGTCATCTTTAACAACTCTGGAATGTGGCGGCCGCGCGTCATTTTGCTGGCGTCTCTGTGTCGAATGGCCACAGCCTGGTTTACAGCCATCATAATATTCACGGCTCCCGTGTCACAGGTGGGGGATTACCATTGTCGGGATACGCGAACAGCTTCGAACTTCAGTAGAGATGACGGCGGTTTTACGATGCCACATTACAATTGCACTGTTCCTTGCAATGATGTGGTGCACACGCTGGTGCATCGGTCCATTGTCTCTGTCTTCAATTTGGTGTGTTCGGACGCGACGTTGGTGCCGCTGACCCAGTTTTGGCATCTCTTAGGCGTTCTGCTAGGCGGACTCTTTGCCAACTACATTAGCAAATAGTTGGTGGTTTCTTGGAAGCTGTTTAATTCCGAGATTAATTGGAGTTTTCTGTTATGTTTAGTTGCAGTCCAAAATGTGTGTTAGTGTTGAGTCTAGTGGGAATGACGCTCGCCGGGGTATCCACTGGATTGGCGCCTACTTACACGGAACACATATTTTACAGATGCTTAGCGGCATGTTGCTGTAATGGAGCTACGGTGGCCAGCATGCAGATTAGTAAGTATCAACCTGATAAATCGAGAAGATTTTGCCATACGTTGCCAATGACCAAACCCAACAGGCTAAGACCATAACATTTTATTCCAATAAAGTCAAAGGATCAACATATGGATCCGATTGCAAGATCGCTCTTTGCAGCAATGAAGCACTTTGGTCGATTGGAGTGGTCTGCCTTCCAGCTTTGGCCATTTTCGCACAACACTGGAACTATTTGTACTATGCCATTTCCATGCCGTGCCTAGTAATGCTCTTCATCATCTAGTAGGATGTCAAACCTGGCATTACTTCAAATGACACTCCATTAATTAACCCTTTTCATCGTTCTAGTTGGATCCCAGACTGTCCAAGGTGGCTGATTTTACACAATCACATTGATGAAGCCGCCAGAATTCTTAGATCAGCCGCTCTGTCCAACAATCGTGCTGACATCCTGCCGACAGATTTACATAGTCAACTGCAGCAGATAGCAGTCCGTGCCAAATCTGCACCGCGACCAGCCAAATGGTCGGCCATTGCCAAGGACGATCGGACAATCAGAAGCAACATGATTCGACTGCACATCGCCTGGCCGCTGATCATGCTGTCCTTTTATGGAGTCCTGCTAAATGTTCGTATTTATAGTCGCGACTATTTGCATATAAATACAGCTGTAGCAGGTAAGTACGCAAATAATTCTTCCTCCGAAGGACGATACAACCTTAATTGTTCCTAGGTGCCTCGGAGATTATTGGAATTCTCATTGGATTATTTCTAATGATTTTCTCGAAACGAGTGTGGCTTTGGTCTGGCCTGCTAAGCTGCATCGGCGGCCTTCTGGCACTTGGTGTTTGGTTTGTCCCACTAAATAGTATGTAAAAAGGATGCTAGTCCTTGAAATAATTTTCAAATAAATCAAACATTTTCAAGTATCCCACGATAAGTACGTGTTCCTGACGATGTGCACGGCAATGTGCAGCAAAGTGGTCATCTCGACGTCCTTTATGGTGCTGCTGTGCTGCCAGGATGACCTATTGCCAGCTCGAATGCATCGCAAGGGAGCCATTTCCACTTACATCGTGACACGCACTTTACTCCTGCTAGGACCAATGATGGCCAATACGGCGGCTCAGTACGGCAAAAGGATGCCTCAGACTATGTTCGCCGCCATGGTGATCACAGCTGGCCTTGTCCTGATGTTTGTTGACAATAGTACGTCGCAGGATGCTGCTGTCACACATTTTCCTACTAAAGATTACGTCAAAGTTGAACTGACCCAAGAGAAACTTGACAATTAGTATATGTTAATTAAATTTTTATTGTTTTTATGAAATACACACTTTTAATTGTAGATTTGGTCACACATTTTTCATTGGTACCTGATATGTCAAATCACGCGCAAGCCACGTGATAGGAACCATGAATAGATTGCTTTCTTACGGAATGTTTTCTTTGAAATGGCAAAGGGTGAATACAAATGTACACTTTTGGGGTTGAAAAAAAAGAGGCAATTTGTTCTCCTTTGTGGCTTGTTGCAGGAACATTTTCTTTTATAAAATGTGTTTTTCAATTGCTAATTAGATTTATATTGTTGTAGAATAAATTGTTCTTATTTCAATTGTCTTGAAAGTTGTTTTTTTTTTGTTTTTTTCAAATTCAGCGACTCCTGCAAACTAAAACCACTTTGCGCCTTAAAGGTCACATGTATTTCTCCTGAGCCTTTTCACGTGTTTAGAGCAGCTCTCCAAATCCCGTTGCATAAAATTTCGTAGAAATCAGTATTCAAAATATTATTGAACATAAAGGCTGTTTAGGCTGATACAGTAGCAAATAAACATCAAACATAATTAATGTATTGTATAATTTGTTTATAAATAATAAAATCGTTAAAATATTATTCTTATCAGAAGAAATGAATTCAATTAATGTCATTACAGGTTTCTTAATAGAATTATAACACTTTCCATTTACTTTTCAAAATTTTTAAACCTTTAATTTGAAGAAAATTGAAAATTCTGCCAAAAATTCCAATCAATACAAATGTCTGCGATAATTGTATAAATTCAGGTGCAATTTTAATTGTTGCAGATTAGAAATTAATTGTGAATTTCGAAATTAATGCCTACTAAGTATTTCTTTTGTATTTATTTCGCATCTGTTGTTGTTCCACACTTCAATCACGTTATTTAAGTAAAATCGTGTTCTTTATTGTCGAATTGGTGAATTTTAAATTAAATTAATATAAAATAATAATCATCGTGAACAGCATTTGCAAAGTTTGTGTGTCTAATTATCATTAAAAAATTAGTTAAAACTTAATTAAATCGTCAAAAAAAAAATGAAAAACAGTTTGTTATTATATTAAATAATATTTTGAGAATCTTCATAAAACAATTCAATTAAACGAAAAAGTCCTAATAGAAAACTCCAAGCTTACCGTATCGCCCTCTCTTTCTCTTTCGTTGAAATCAATTTGTGATTTTTTCTTTTGTTTAATAAAATACAGTTCTATTAATTACAAAAACATTTGTGACGGTAATTAATAAGTTACACACGAGCTCGTTTCTGTGATATTCAAGTTAAAAGCTGTCGCGAATTAGATTTTTGTTTTGTAAAATTATTAACGGTGAAAACAATGTTCTTCAATTAAAAATACGGTTTTGTTGAAACTGATTTAGTGGCAGAGCCTTGAACAAACTTTTGACAATTCCACACAATTGAGTTGTTTTTAGTCCAAGAATAAATTATAATATTGATGATTAATCTTTGCAGTAAGTCAGCCTAAGACGAAATGTCCCAATCTAAGAAGAAGGTCTCATATTTCTACGACGGTAAGTCATCGAATCAGTGTCAGTTCCACCTTAATCCAAGTCCATTTATCCATTTAGACAACATTGGCAAATACCACTACGGTGCCGATCACATCATGAAGCCGCTTCGAATTCGCATGGCGCATGATCTGATTCTATCTTACGGATTGTACAATAACTTGGAGATGTGTGTAAGTTTCTACGACAATTTACTCATACCATTTATAGTTCTATTAACACAACATATTAACATCTGCAGCTTCCACGAAAACTCAACAGCCACCAGATGACCAAATTTCACACAGATGACTACGTCAACTTCCTGGAAACTGTGTGCTCCACTAACCAAACGCCAGAACTTGAGAAGAGAAAAAAATTGTGTACGTATAATGGCCCACCACAAATTGAGACAATCCAACTAATCCATCCATTTACAGACGATTTCGGCGAAGACTGTCCAGTATTCGAAGGCATGTTCGAGTTCTTTCAACTATCAGCTGGCGCCACCGTTCAAGCGGCTTCAAAGCTGAACAACAAAGACGCTGACATCTGCATCAACTGGTCCGGCGGAATGCATCACGCCAAAGTGGACAAAGCGTCTGGCTTTTGCTACATTAATGACATTGTGCTGGGCATTTTGGAGTTACTGCAACGCCACAATCGTGTGCTGTACGTTGACATCGACGTGCATCACGGCGACGGTGTGGAGGAGGCGTTCTACACCACAGATCGCGTCATGACGGTCAGCTTCCACAAGTTTGGAGATCGTTTCTTTCCCGGCAGTGGCAATGTGAGCGACATCGGTGCGGAGCAAGGCAAATACTATGCGGTGAATGTGCCGCTGAAGGACGGCATTACAGACGACGCGTACTATCGCGTCTTCACAGCTGTCATCACCAAGGTAATGGAGAACTACCAGCCGTCCGTCGTTCTAATGCAGTGCGGCGCTGATTCACTGGTCGGAGATCGTCTGGGTGTGTTCAATTTGACGGTGCATGGTCATGGCAGGTGTGTCGGTTTTATGAAAAAGTTCGATGTGCCACTGCTGTTGGTGGGCGGTGGCGGCTACACCATACGCAATGTGGCACGCTGTTGGGCGTATGAGACGGCGGTGGCGGTTGGCGTTGAGGTCGACAACGATTTGCCGTACAATGACTTCTTGGAGGCTTATGGGCCGGACTTTTGCCTGCAGATTAGCCCCAGCAACCGTGAGGATAAGAATGATGCCAACTATTTAGAGGAAATCCAGCGGATTGTATTCGAATCGTTGCGGATGTTGCCGGCAGTGCCGAGTGTTCCAATTCAGAATCTGCTGGGCGGTACGTATGACACTGACGATGATGTCGTTATGTGGACAGATGAGACGACAACGGAGCGTCGCAATCGTCAGCGCAAAGTTGAGCGCAAGTTCATGGAGATGGTTGTAAAGAGCCGGAAATAGAGAAGTTCATCTTCTTGAAGTTCTATTGTACTAAATCTTCCACAAACAATCACTGAAGATACTTTGGTATACATGGAGTATACATAGTTACTAATTTTGAATGATACAACAAAGTTCTTATGTACCATTATTCTTATTATTAAATATTGTTTATAAAATGCGTTACAACATATCAGCTCAATTTTAATATATTAATTTTACGCTACGTCAAAATTATAATAGCGAACGTCCGTCAAACAACATAACCTAAAAATCATGACATTTATCAATTATATATAATATCGATGAAATTTTGTATCGATTATTATTATTTGTGAATTAATTCTAGGTTTGACTCATTTTTTTTGTTAGTTTATGTAGAATTTCATTTGGCTTCCCCGCTTTTAGAATATCATTCAGCAGTTCTAGGCCTTCATCAGCTTCACTGGAAAAAGGAATAAAACAGAATGCACAAAATCATCTTTGAAAATTCGAATTTCTTGTCATTCATTGAATTTAAAGTACTGGAACAAAATTTGATTTCTGGATTTTTGAAATGAAAGACTATTGGCGCCTAAAATTGTGTCATTCGGATTATACTCCCGCTGTCACAAACATATATATATACATGAAAATGTCCAAAACGCCAGTCGGCAGTCGCTCATCTCCCTTATTCCGTAAAGTGGAAAAATGTGCCTCATCCATAGAGAAACCGGTTATATGTTGTCGTGTTTATGTTTCTTATGCGCATTCACTGAATCTTCTTGAAGCATTACAGCTATGTATTCATACAGTACATAGCTTTTACATTTCCTTACACTATGCTCGAGCCTTGACAGCATAAATAATTCTATCGTCTCGACCGTCGCTCACGATTCGGAAAGCAAGCCGCAAAGAAAACTACCTACAGCCCCGCATCTGATTGACAAGGTGGGTGTCTAGCTAATCTACAGCGGATTGCTCAGTCTCTGGACCACAGTTCCAGTGAATTAGTGAAGCCTCCGGCTGTGTGTGAGACGCAAATCACATACAAAAACAGTGCAAGTGGAAAAAAGGTTGCCAAGTGACTGTGTTACCGTAATTGGAAAGGGTTTCCAGTGTGTGTCCTGGCATTGTGCATTTGGGAACGCGTCTGGACGGCTGCGACGAGCTCCCCTACCCCCAACCAGGGTGATTCCACACCGACTTCAATCAATTCACGATATCTGCGAAAGATCAATGCTCATTAAGTGGCTGCGCTGCGCTGGTTTGTTGGTGGTACGCGACTCGCGGGTAAATAAATAAACCCCAGCTAAACAATAACAACCTAAGGTGTCTGTGAAACGTACGTCGAAACTTTCTTACGAGATTTCATTATTTATGTACTAACCAGGTGAATTGGCCGGCAAACTCGCAAATGGAAGTGACTTCTATGTGAATGAGACTGTTAAATGCCAATTGGACAGTGAACAAGAAGTTTGTATGTGCTGTGATAAGATTTGGACCAGTTTTGGGATTCGCAGTGATTGAATCTTCAGATATAATTAAAGTTCACACGTGGTTTACTTCAATTAATAAGAGTGACAGGGATTTTTGTTTAGGAAAAGCCTGTTTTCGCTGTGCCAGTGATTGATTGTCAAAAAGTACCTGATTAAAAGTGGTTCTGATATGCAATTGATCCTAAATGTTGTCATCTGAAATTCCTAGCCAATCAAATACTTCTGAAAATACAGTAAGTCGTATTATTGTTATCCAATTAAGCATATCAAGCTTCAAAAAATGCTTCAAATCCAAAATATGTAGCCTTCCTTGATTCTATTTTAAAGGATATTTTTATTCATTATCACAGAATACGATACATTTCTATTTACATTTTAGTTCTCTGGCTTCATCGTCAATCAGGGTCTTGACCCGCTGATACTTTTCAAACCGGCACTTCAATTCGTCATCTTGTTTTCCAAATGTTGAAAATTTGGCAAATGTAAATTGCTCAAGGTCAAAACTGCATTTTCTTGTTCCATCTCACTTCTTCCGTTCATTTAGTAATTTTTTTGCTTTTAAATATCCCCATTATTCGCACATGTTAAGCGTGGATCTCTTGAGAAAATTGCGGTTCTAAATGCTTGCCAGTTGAAGGCTGTAACATAAATTCCTGCTGTTCTTTCTTCTTATAGAATTGAAGCTAGTTTAAAATATATCTAACAAAAGAGTTTTAAGTGCAACAATTAAGTCGATACATTTAAAAAAAAATATTTTTTTACAAACTAAAAAAAAAAAGAAGAAAATAAAAGTGTAATTTTGTAAAATGATTCAGTGATTTGTGTCATCGTGGTGCTAACTTCTGGATTCAGAGTTCAATGGTGAGTACTGAGTACTAATTAATTAATTATTTAATTGTTCTTAGTAATTCAGTTAGAATGAAAGCATATTTTCTAAGATGAAATGTTGAAATCTTTGAAAACAAAAAAGGTTCAGCTCTTAGATATCACTGTTAACCGGTTTGAACCGTTTCTTTACACCAAACGCTGCTTTGGTAAATTGAGGTTGAGGTCTTTGAAATAGTTTTGTTGAACATATATCTATAAAGGTGGTGAGTTATAATTAATATAAAATAGATCCGACAATTGGTTGACCCTTAATTGCTAGACACTTGACTGAACAATTGCAATTGATGCAGCAAAAGAAATTATCGATAACAATTGAAATGCATTATTTTTGACCACCAATACAGTTCAAGGTCAAGCCAAATCCTCGCATATGAAAACAACTACACTAAAACAAGTGTTAACCCTCAAAGTACCCCAAAAAAAAAACACATGAGGCTAACTAACGTTATTTTTTTTGAATATATCGTTAAAAAAAATTTAATTTAATTAAGATTTTTTTGTTTATTTAATTGGATGAATGTGGAAAAGGCAAGAAATCGGTTAAAAAATGGCTTAAAGAATTGAAAACAAAAAAGGAAGGGTTCTTTAAGGGTTAATATGAAAATAAGGCTACTTTAACACTAAACGGTGACATTGTCTGTAATTGATATACTCAAGGGATGGATCGGTACTTTAAACAAATAAATTCCCCACAATCGAAGGGGCCCCTACATTTCCCTTCGATGGTGGGGAATTTAAATTGAATTCATTTTCTAAATGCTCTCTCATCCGCTATTCTCCTTCGTCGACGTGCATCCTTGTTCCTTTCTTCCCTACTCCTTATTTTGTTTGTATGCTGCAAAAACGTATTTGCAGTGGCACATTGCAATCATTTGTTTTACTTAATTAGATGGATTTGTCGGTGGTATGATTTGATTCAGGATTCAAAATACCTTTGGTTTGTTTTCAGCGTCTTTCTAAGGTTAATCAAAACTTAAGACAAACGTTATTATTCTTGTCAGAGGTTTGTCTTCAAATTATCGTATTCATTTTATGAATTTATGTAAATCAGGGTGTTCAGTGATGGCATATCTTAAATAATTCTTAATAATGGTTTGTAAGAAACTCGTTAAAGTCCCCAACGAGAAGGAAATAACTAATAATCGAGTAAACAAATAAGTTCCATCTGTTCGTTGGCTCCCCAGTGTCCATCATCAGTTTTTCACACATTTACGATAAAATTCGTCTTGCAACTCTCCACTTGGCTGGTTCTCCTTTATTCAGACGTATATTGACTTACATTCAAGGCGTATAAGAATAGCGTTTCGTTTCGGCATTCTTCATGCCATGCCGGCCAAATAACCATTCGCTCACGTTAATTTAAGCCTTTATGCATACACGTACGAAATACATGCATGCTATCAGAACACATCGAATTGTCACTGTTTCGACGTGTGCGCGTTCCACGTATGCAAACATTGTATTTCTGTACGTTATGGCCTTGTTATTTGTACATTTCTGCTACATCTAATTGTGGAGCAATGGTGGTCAGTTTCCACGCCCAAGACGTCTGTAGCTGCGACTGAAAGTGAATCAAGCGGACCTCCATCGTCCATAGTTCGCATACAAGTGGAAGAGTTGGAGATGGACAGCGAGAAGTCGTTGCCTTCAATCTATTATGCTCATGTTCTGGATCATATCACATAATTATATGTGAATAAGTTTTGCTCTGCTTTACTTGACTCTGTATCGACATACCGAACGTAAATTAAAAATGCCAATCTTTTGTTCTCCTTATTTGCTTAAGATAGAACTCCGAACAATTGAAGAATAGGCGATAAAAGTATTTTAACGCGGTGCTTTCAAAAGGGGCTGTTTTTGTTGTTGTTGATAATATTTTTTCACCAGAATCATAATTTACTAACTCATTGTAATTCGAGTTCGAAATTTCTTTATCAAAGTTTGAAGTTTGTAAAATAGCTGTTCATTAAATTCTTTTCTATAAAACACAAGAGCCTCGAAATAGTGGTTAGTCTCAACCTCTTGACCTTAAATCATGTAGAAGAAATGATAGTAGAAAAGTAAACTGTTGACAATTTTTTTGTTTTTGTGTTTTTGTTTTTTTTTTCGAACTTAACATGTTCAGCAAAGCTGTTCGACTTCAAAAGATAGATAAAAAGCAAACAGTATTTGACATTGAACAGTTGGGTTATGAACCTTGATCCATTTCATAAAATTCTTTGACCAAAATTTAGTCCTATAATGATGTAACAAATTTGTATGCCATAAAGGTTTAAGGTTTCGTGAATTAATCATGCTAAAAACGTTTTTCCTCATTTCTCTTAACTTTATGCACATAAAATATGTATACGAATTGGCTAAACATTCTGATTTATGCGCCGATAAAGTTATTACCCTTCAAAAACATTCGACAAAATCTCAATTGCCCTGCAACAAGTTGTTTGTGGCACCTTGATAATCAAGTTAAAGAAACTGTTTTCTTTCTTGTAAGATTGCATTCAACATAAAAAGTTTTCATGCAACATTCATCCTTGGCCAATTTTCCATTTCACGACAGATCCTGATTACACGAAAACTGCTTAAGCACTTTCGGTGGGTAATAAACACGTGTCCGTTGATCCCAATAATTGAAATAAGCTTACAAAATGCATTTGAATGGCGATATGCAAATAGCGGAAAAGTAAACTGTAAACCAATTTATTAAATTTACATAAACGACAGAAACAAATCCTTTTAATGAATGGACCAACAGCAGTGCCACGTTTACACTAAAAATTATTGCCACATCACGTATCGAGTGTTTTAAAAATATTTTTTTAACTTAAGTAGAGAACTTAATTGGGTTTCTTGGTTGAACTATTCAATATTAAATTGCATGTCTTAAGAACATACGATATTAAATATTCAATTGCAAAAACAAAAGTTTGCAATATCAAATTAACTTAAAGTAAAATGTTTTAATATGCATTTTTGAACAAATGCAGCTTCTCACTATAAAATGTTTATAAACATTTTTTAAGGTTTTTTTTTTATACAAAAACTTCCGCTCCATAGATTGGAAGGTGAAAGATCAATTTTCAGAGTATCTAATAACATCAAAGTCTGCAACATTTATCCCACAACAAATTTAATGAGCTCATCTCATCAAGCAAATGAAAGACGTTTGATTTGAAAGCTTCAAAAATAAATATGCCGTCAACTCAGACTCTTAAACAGCTTCAGAACTGTGTGGCTATCGGCATCAATGTCAATACTCAAATCCCTATCGATGGCATCTGCATCCCATGAACCAACAATTCATTCATCTCACAGCTGCATCTTGCATATAACCACTAAGCCAGCCTCGCGAGGCATGCTTGTGCTCATTACACCGAAGATGTTTACATTCCTAACAATATTATTTGCCCAAGCAGCCCCGGCAGACCAGAAATGCATAGTTGCGCAAAAGACGTTGCAATTTATGTGCACCGACCACAAAACCAAAAAAATATGCCATGATAATTATTGCGAACGCACATAAATACTTTATGCGGAGCGTCGCGACGCCTCGTCCGCGCTCAGACATACGAGTATATGAGAAGTGCGCCTGCTTTTTTTGTTTTGTTTTTGTTGTTGTTGTTTTCATTTCGTAAACTTATGTCTTATCTTGTTATCCGACTTTTTTGACAAAAAAAAAAAATCTAATGATGCAGCAACACGTTTTGACATTCCCTCCGATCCCAAAAATAGTGGTCCAGGAATAATGTCGGTTCGTCCAACACTCATATCTTGTCATCACCAAATTTTTGGATGTGGGGCAACACCAAATTTGCTAGAAAGGAAATATTTGATTTTCCCAAGGTCATGTTTTTTTGACGAAAAACTATTTGGTTCTTCTTCTCACATCTTACAACTCTCAGCCGTTCGAATGTTTCAACCAAAACTGCATATAGGATATGACATGTGTCAGATGTTGCGCCGGCTCTCCCTGCCGCGTGTTTTTTCGTTGTTGTTGTTGTTTGTTTGTTTGTTTTGTTTTGTTTTGGTGTGTTCGTCATATCACTCAAAGGTATACCTACATGACACGTAAATTTGGCGATGTTTGAAAATAATACCGGGAAGTTATGCGAGTGAATGCGCTTTGGCATCGCGACGATATGTTGCGAATGGGCCGACCGATTTATATTCGTCGCGTTTTTTGGTGGATTTAGATGTGCGGCCGCGTCTGCCACGTATGTGAGACGTGTTGATGCATGACGGTGGTGAACGCATCGCAGACGATTTAACGGAAATTCGGAAAAGGTACAGACTACTTGTAAGATGTTGGCGCAAATATTGTGTTCTCTACTGGTTTTTGGTAAACGCTAATGCAATTCATTTTCCACTTTCCCGGTTAGTAATTTTACCTCATTTTCACAAAATTATTAAATCAATACGCCACAGATGTTGAACAAATTGGCGGTTTTATGGGGCTAATTTAATCAATAAAAGCTTTTAAATAACAATAATAAATACGTTAATAATTTGTTCCTTGAAAATCAATATTTCGAATTAACAATTACTGATTGTGTCTTGTTTGGAAAACAATGTAATTGTATTTATTAAAAAAATTAAACATTTATATAATGTAAAAAATTTGTATGTAATTTCATGGACATAATAATTGAATTTAAAGTGCAGTTCTTCCTTTTCTCCGCTGTTTGTTGATAAAAAAGCCGTACATAGTAAATTAATAATTGCCAATTTAACAGGCGACGAATGCAATTTGAAAGGAAATAAATTGCAATGGACATTTAATCAGATCACCTTAAGTTGTAAAGCTTCTTCAACGTGTAAAGCTTATCCAAAGTTTTCTTTTGTAATCAAATGATTGCTGCTGTTATCGGACATTCAGTTCGCTTCAAATGTGAAGCAGGTAAATGCTGGAAAAGGTAATTTACTCTCAGAGAGAAAGCTGTCAACTATAGTGCAGGTGTATATGCACTCTCCAGAATCATCCAGGTTGAGTCGATATACATTCCCCATCCGGGAATTGTCTCCATGAAACGACCAGGAATTAAAACGGGAACACTGCAACTCGAAATCGTGGAGCAAAAGCTATTGGTGCACTTGCCATTTGGTCACCAAAACGGTAGCACCTTTCGAAACAGTCGTGCTACAAATTGAATTCAAATTATTTAAACAATCTTAATATTATCCCATTTTGTTTGTTTTTTTGTTAACAATATTATTTATGTTATTTACTTTATTTCTTAATTTTTGTTAAAATGGCTCCTACCTTCACGGAATTTGTAATGGATTTGTTCGACTCGAACACAGCTATTGCGTGTATCACCATTTTTGTGTTTGTATATGATTTATGCCTTTATTTTTATTTAACCTGTTTTTAAAATGTGGAAGGATAGTGGAATAAATTAGTGAACTCAGTGAATTGAATTAGTTAATCTTAAACGTTGCAAAGGAATTAGTCAAGTCCTTTCTGTGATGTTCTGTTTTTTTGTTTGTGGTTTAATCGTGGCGATTGGGGTTATCCGATCTTCACAAAATGGTTACGCGTAAGTAATTTTTGAACTCTTATTCCTCGATACGAATTGTGTTTTCAACTTCTTAAGATTCCTGTATGGATAACAGATTATCCACTCATTTATACACTGAAAAAAAAATTGTCCGTAATAACAATAAACAGCGTACACTGAATGGTTATCATTGAACCAATAATTTTGTTTATTAATATTATGAAATTTTACATTTAAAATGCAGATTTGGAGTCAGTTTTTTGTTTTTATTCTTAAGGTGTCTTCTGGTGAGCGCTCACAAAATACCCAGTAATAACTGTCCTTTTATTATTTTCATTTTTTTTATTTATTTTTGCTTGTTGCGAATTTATACTCGTTTGTATGTACCAGAGACGTGCATACACTATACAATCATCAGAATTGTTTATTTGTTTTAGTGCAAAAATAGAAGTTTTCAGTTCATTTAATAAGTAGTGTTCAAGTAGGTAAGTTGTAAGATATTACTATGTACATATGAAATTAAGTGAAGCTAAGGTGAAAGTTATTTATAATATTATTTTTAATTACAGTCAAAAACAACGGAGTCAGTAATTGTCAAACTTAATACTGATCCAGAAAATAATAGAGGTATGAACCAAACGCACTTTTTATTGTAATATAAATAATTATAATTTTTCTGGTTTCAGGATTTTTGAGAATACTCAAAAAATAAACAGGAGGGATGTGACTGCTAACAAACATTTTTCACCAGTTTATTTGTATTAAAAAGTTTTCTGAATAAATGTTTTCTTGTAATCTTATTTTTAGAATTTATTGCAGAGCTATTTATTTAAATCGATGAAAAAATCATTGGATTTATGAAACAAATTCATTAATATAATAAATACTTAATTTAAAAATTCATAAATTCAATAAAAAAGTTTATTAAATTCGATGAAAAATTTCATAAAATCAATAAAAAAAATTCATTGAATTTATGAAGTGTTTCATTATTATAATAAATGTTGTTTAATAATATCAATGAAAGAAATTCATTGGTTCAATGTATAATTTCATCGGACCGGATTTAATGAATTTTTCCTTGGCTCAATGAACTTTTTCATTGTATTTACGTATTTTTTTTTTTTCAGTGTAGGACAATGTTTAATCGCATTGTTTTATAAAGTAATTTGTAAAATTGTTTTACAACCGACGAAAAATTTTCATATATCATATTTAAATAAGTTTAAAACAAAACATATTTTTACAGTTAGCCGAATCTATTAATTGCATTAAATTCAGTTTGGCCCTTTTATTTTGCGGGTGTCATTCACATTCACAATATCCCGCTGTGAACTCATTTGGTTGGACATGTAGAATAAATAAATCGCCGGCACAGTCTTGAAATGTGCAACAAAAAAAAACGCGAAATGTAATGTGACGAAGGCCATTGATGGGGCGCGAGCCGGATCGCGCCGCCACCCACAACCACGCGAATCCATAATGTAACAAAGTGTGGCCGCAAAGCGTGCACTCGACTCTCTTAATTCGATTCGCTGGTAAAGGAATTATAGAAGGCGGCTGGTGCAGCTATGCAACATGCAACAAACTGCATTAGCAAACTGAATAGAACAATAACAAAGAAATGCAACAATAATTGCCTTCTGTAAAGTGGCTCCGTCGTCGTGTTTGCATGAAACCGTAAATGCCATTCAGCCAATGTATGCACAATCTGCATGTGTTCACAGCTATTTATGGCTGTATTCAACGATTATTCACTTTAGCGGTATATTGTTTATTGGAAGAAAAAAAAAAAACAGAAACGAGCTCATCTCAGCTGAACGTCTTGAGAACGTTTTGTAGAAGTGCCGTCCTTACAGCTCACTATAGCGCCTCCAAGTCGCCAAGTAGTCATCCGCGCGATTTGCGCGTACCATTTCACTCGTAGCGTCGCGACACAACGGATAGTCACACCGAATATCGCGAGTCCATCTTCTTAAATTCAATGCACTGATCAATCACAGCCGTCGCATCTTACGTGTGTTGAGACATTGCCTCTGTGCCTTTTAACGAACATTAATTGTTATAAATAATCAAATATTGTCATTGTCAGTGAGTGGCCCACATTCTGTGTTTACCGCTATTCGGCGCCTTCACTTTAAGACGACGCGACGCGACATTTAAAACTCGCGTGCACTGAACGTCTTCAACTAAACGGTGTTTGTTGCAAACAAAACCAACAAACAACAACAACAACAACAAACTGTCTGAATCACGGATACGAAAATATACCAACCCATCTCAACAGGTACTGAAATCAATCTGAAAAACGTGTGCAACTTCTTCGAGATAATTCTTTTTTGTCGATTGATTGACAAATCTTGGGCGGCTATTGTTAAGTGGCGCGTCTCAGCCCTTTGTTTAATCAGCCAGCCGCAGGTGTAGGTTTTTGTGGATTCTCCATTCTATCGAAGATGAAGCGTGTTTCTGAATTAACCTGTGGCGTGCGCTGTCTATTTTGAGTCTCAAGCAGCTTCATCTTCATCTACTCGCATGCATCAAAACGATGGCAAAGTCGCACACATGAAATCACACCGAAACAGCATACAGCGCACACAAATCAAATTACAAGCAATTCATCTAGACCAGCCGCGGCCACATAAGATTTACTGTGTGTAGAGGAAGCGCGTTGAGGCGCGAGATGGTTGGCATGTGAAGAAAGCCGCACCAAGAAGTGCGCAAACAAATATTGAATCGGAACAAATTTAGATCAGTTCAGTGCCGTACGCATTTACTTGAATACCTAGACCGACAGCGGTTATATCGCTAGACTTGTTCAGTCTTAGTTTGTCGAGAAGAACTTTGCCATCGTCTTAAGAACGGTTCAACTATAAAAAATACAATAAACTGCAACAAAATAGTTAAAAGTTAGTTAGTGGTTAAAGGAAATTGTACTGAAAAAAGAGATAAAAACCAAAAAAAATAAAAAAGCTGAAGAAGTAGAAAACACGTACAAAATTCAATGAACTTTTGGTGAGGAATTTTTGGCAAAGAAGACGACGTCACATCTTACCGCGATTAATATTACCCCCAGAAGACGGTCGCTCTCAATCCGACGGAATTCATTGGTCGCATTTGACTTTTAAACATTTTCGGTAAATTAATCAGTTGATAGCCGGCCCGAGTAGCGCGTCGCTCAGTGTTTTTATGTAAATTTTTCTCTGGTGAGTCTTAAGACCTAAGATGTAAGAATAAAGTGGAACCTAAATATGGAAACGACAAGAAAAGAAAAGAAAGAAAGATGAAGAAGTAGCGAATGAACGCGAATCGCAAGCATTTCGATTCCGTCGATCACACTCACACGCAGCAATAAGATCTCACCGCAAGATCAGAACGAAATAAATGAAAAGAATCGAACCAAAAATAAAAGAAAAGAAAGAAGCACAACATAAGACGAACAACAACAACATAGAAAAACAACGACAACAACACCAAAATCATCTTACAAAATTCCTAAAAGTGTACTTAATTAGTTTCATGCGAATGTTCTAAGATTCAGTTCCACCAGCCAATTCTGTAGCGGTCGTCTTCTTATTCCTGACACAGGCGCGCATAGCTCAGAGATCGGTGCTTTTCTAAGTCGCTTGTCTTAAAGTGTTTAGAATCAGCAATTTGATTTGCATTCAATCGTACCTAAGACCGTTGAAAGCAAGTTGAAAAATTACAATTTCCTCACTTGACTGCGATTCGAGTTGTTGCGCATTTCTCCTGATTGTGACTTGTCTGGTCGATTCGATCTGTGGTCTAAGGAGTAAAGACATCCTAATTTTAATTAATTGCATTATTGGCTCCTTGAATGCACCTCAGTTTTTTTGTTTTAGCGTCGGTTACCTGTTTTGTTTAAGTGATTTTTTGCCGGCATTTAATTGTTGCCATAATTAGTGCAGAAAGCTAATGAATGAATTGTGTGTATGTGTGTGTGTGTGTGTGAGAGAGAGAGAGAGAGAGAGAGAGGGAAGAGAAAAAAAAATACTAAAAAACTGTGTTGGTCTAAAAAAAGTATCACATCCACACGGTTAACTAGAACACATAGAATTACATATGTGAAGTCAATAAAATTGGTGCTATATCGAAATCAAGATTGTATTGCAACACTTACCTCTCGGAAATAGCATCTTTCATCTAAATTCGTTGAATCATCGTTTCACTTTAGGCGTTTATTTTTAACACTATTTCCTGAGACGCTTCCTTATGCGTAGTTAGTAGTTTTAAGTTAATAAATCTGCAAAAGCGTCGCGACGCTAACGAAAGCACTGTCTAGCTTTGTGTAAATATTGGCTCAAGAAATTTTGCCTTTTATGATTGCACTTTAACAACGAACTACAACAAATATTAATATATACGTTTATATATATTTTCTAATCTTTCATTAATTAATAATTCATTAACTGGCATTTTTAAAACTTATTACTTTTAACACAAACATTTATTTTATAATTTTTATCAGTGGCAATTATTTTGTACCTGTATCAAGGAATGTATTTAACCATACCGTTACATTTAATAGCCACAATTTAAATTTTTGCAATTTTTATTGAATTTCCTTCTTATTTGTTTGGTAAAATTAATGAGGGATTTAAAAAACCAAGAGAAAAAGTATATATTAACATTTGTTGCTGTAATTCGTTGTTAAAGTGCAATCATCAAATGTTTTTTTTCGTGCTGGAAAGATTTTATTGACAAATTGTATGTCAAGTATAAGCCGCCAGAGATGGAAAAACTGTCAATGAAACTGTAATAGTGATAGTCAAAATTAGGTAAAAAGAAAAACGTCAACAAAATTATTAAAATGACAAGTTACTTAAACCAATTAGTCCCAATAATGATTGGATGCAGTTTTTCCGTCTCAGTTGGCAAGAATTTTTCCTTTTTCTGAGCGTTTCGGTGAATTTTTTCTGTTGTAAGTAGGGTTTAGAGTCAATTATGTACTTTTTAATTTTTAAAATGAAGACAACTTATTTTGCAATAAACAACTTTTGATGCAGCATTTAGCTCGTTTTCCTTCCCAGGAAAAACAGCATCTTCCTAATTGACTTCCTTTTTTAATAAGCTCATTGCAAAATGGAACAACAATTATTTGTAAAAAAAAACATTGAGCATTGCCAATTAACGTTAATTGGTGTAAAGGAGTCATTTCGAATCGATTTAGGAATTTAATTTGCGAAATGAAGTGCGCTTCAGCATAATTTATATTGAAACCAGAACAATTTGAATTGGCTCAGCGGACCATCCCGCAACATTTTCTGGAATTTCACTAATTTCGAAATGGCTGAAATGATGTCAAAACTTTTAATGAAGTACAGGTGAATGAGAATCATTGAATTGCAGTTGAGTTCATTCGAGGTGTTATGATGTTGTGAGCCAAATCAAAGTTCGAATTAGCCAACCGAACATCCTAACATGATGTGGATTAATTGGAATTCCTTTTTTAGATGTGACTCAACATGGTTGTTTGTCGCACGTGAATATCCCAATTACTATCCTAGAATTTTGCAATCAACATTTTTGTGACAATGAGCCATTCAGAGTTGGTACCTCCATCTTCCAGGGAAGATGTTCATTAGTCAATTCTGCATCATATTGTCACAAACTCTGGCGTATCTCGAAAATTTCCCAGCCTTTGCAATGAATATATGAGAATCGTGTGTGAGGAATTTCAACTATGTATCACATATACTGTCGGCCGCACTTTATATTTACAACGGACGCTATTTGCGGGCAGCGCGACGCTCTGATATATGTTGCTTCACGTGTGAGTACATCTGTTCTAAAAATAGAACATTTCCTCGAAATAAAATGAAACGATACATGCAGATGAATATCAAGGAAAGAATGTTTAGTGGCCGCTGCGGTGAAATAGGTGAAATAGGAGCGCCGCGACGCATCTTCGCTCTCTGCGCCGCCCGCCCTGCCTCCATCTCACTCTCTCTGTCTCTCTGTTTTCTCCATGTTGAAGACGTGTGCCTCATTTCATTTTCTTTCTTTTTTTTTGGTTTTGTTCATTTTTTTTTCTGTGTAAAGAATATTTGGTGTCAGTCATGTTGTTTTTAAAAAAGTCTGACCTAAATTTGGTGGGGCTAAATTTGAATAGTGCAAGACAACGTCGCGACGCGACGCGCGAATTCTCGATTCAGTTGAAGCCGTATGCGCAGCGCAGTGAGCTTAAATGAAAATTGGGCCAAGAAATGCAATCGAATGCACACGTGGAGTGCACGGTGCATCTCTATGAGTAAAATTTATCGGTGCCAGGTCAATCAATCCTGTTGTAGTTTTTGTCGGTGAATGTTTCATGTTTTGCACTTTTGTCATAATATATCGAATTTATTTTGGTAAATTCATAACGGTGTTTTATAAAAGTTTATTATAGAAAATCAAGGAAAAACAAAATAACACATAAAAAATCAAACACTGGGGTAGTTTAATTACATTAAGTATGTTGGGCTTTCGTGATTCTTTATTAGCAAAATTTCAAGGTCAATGCGGTGTTTTTAAATTTAAATTGATCGACAATTTGTGTAAATGAGATTTTGTTTTTTGGAACTCCAAAAAAAAAAACATAATTCAATGTAACAGACTTCTAAGTTTGAGGTCAATCGACTTTGTTTCAATAAGAATTCTGCATTCTTTTAAAATTAAAATTTTTGTTCTATTCAAAAAAAAATTCGCTGTTAATAAAATTAACATTTAAAATACATTTGTTTGTGTTTTCTTATTTCAGGCGACACACAGTGCGTCGCAGTAACCAACGAACCAGTCGAGGACGAAGGAGAGACATTTTGGACATCTAAGAACTGCATGTACCATTGCCCACCACAGATTCACCCAGTTAGCCAAAACTAGCTACAATGTCAGTCAGCAAGAAAGTCGTAAGTAGCGAATTAATCACCCAGCAATCGTCCACCGATTGTGTTGTTTCTATGTCTAATACACTAACCGCGACCACAAACTCGTGCATTGAGGATGCCACCAACAAACAATTACCCGAAGACATTGAACTTACCACAAAATGCATTGAGGACACACCGATTCGCGAGTGTCCATCACCAACTGGCATGTCAGCGGAAAATAGCATCGTGGAGCAACAGCACAGTTCGATGAATGGCGACGATGCCAAAACAGAATCGTCCGGCAAAGATTCGCTAAGCGAACGCAAACAATCACTATCACTGCCAATTGACACCATCTACCAAGATCCAAATGCCAAAGACACTGAGAATTCAGATGGTCACCTGTCTGATGAGCAGAAACAACGGCAGGTAAGCTACAAAACGAAGAAATTCTACGAATCCGATGACGCCACCTTCATCGGCACAATGTTCTCGCAAACCATAACGTCCACTGGCGTCACGCCAACCGACGACGATGACGAGACTTTAGACAAAATGCGTCTTATATCCATGTCTGACCAAGAGCCGGTGAACACAGTGCCGTCACCGGCTGAAGACAGCGACACAGTGGGCGACGAAGTGACTACAGATCAATTGGCTGAGCCGATGGAGCGAAGTTGTGGTGGCGACATATCGTTAGGCGACGGCTCCCAAACCGAGAACCTGGAGAACTACAACGAGGCGAACATCTCATTTCTGGATACAGTTCGCATTGAGGACGAACTCTCACAGCAGTATCATATGGAGAATCTGTCTGATTATGGGGCACCGTCCCTGAGTGAAGCGGATCGCCTTCCAACACCGCGGCCAATGGAACCGTTGCCGTCGCAAGTGGTAGACGGCGATGCCGAGGTGGCGTTAACTGTCACCCAGTGCAGTGGACACGAGACGGAAGTGCATGGCTTTCGTGAGCTTCGAGCACCATCCATTGTCGTCGATTGGTATGAAGACGACAACGTGATTCGCTGTGCACCGTCTTTCGACGAGCCGGGCCCTTCCTATTTTGACACCACCATTGAGGATGACGATTTTTACGATACTGTGGGAGTGGACGATGATGAGGACAACAATGAGAGTGGCGAGCCGATACAGGAGGTCGCCAAAAATGTGTCGCAATATAAGTTCCCATACGAATCCAAGAATGATTCTGAATATCCAGAAGTGGCGGGTCAGTGCGGCAGCGATGCTGCTCTGGAGAAGAATGAAATCGAACCGAATACTATGCAACTGGAAGAGGAGAGTATTCTCGTAAGTTTAACACCTACGGGCTACATCAGTAGTCAAAGACTCTTTCACTGTGGTAATTGCTGTATACTACGAAGCACGTTTTTGTTAGATTGTCTTAAGACATTGCACAGTACGATTGATGTGGTATTGCATGGATATTCAATTTCTTATATAGTTTAGTAGTTTATCTTGTTGACAATTAAAGTACTCGCAAGGAATTTGAATCGTCGAAAAAAGGATTCCCAAGCACCAATTCTGGAACTAATCTTCGTGTACTAACTTTTCTGACATTGATTCTGTCTTGAATCTGAATGAACTTCTTTGCCATCATGTCATCATCTTATTCTTTTGAAATTCTGCGTTGTTTTTTATTTTTTTATCTTCTTATTTTTTTATTGTTTTTGTTGCACAAATCAGTCCAAGGTGGCCACTGTAGAACAGAGCGAGTTCTCAGAATTGGCCACAGAGACAACAATCAGTGCCACAACGGAGCAATCGACCGATGGTATGGGCACGACAACCACAACGACGACCACCACTAAAAAGATTAAGTCGAAGAAGTCGTCAGCAGAGAAGAATGGCACGGAGACAACAAATGGCAAAAAGAAGTCGAAAAAGTCGAAGAAATCCGATGCCGAAAAAGAAAATCACATATCGGTGGTGAGTTAATGATGGTGGTGGATAAATGAAAAAGAATTGAGGTGGTCGGAAAATTGTCATTTCAAAAATGGAAATTAAGGATTAATTCTAATTAATGTCCAAATTGGCTGCTGTTGTGAACTTCTATCTATGTACTTGCTTAAGGATTGGGTATTGGACTGAGGTTCTATTTACAAGGGCGTGTTTTGCTGGTGGTGTGAATTTCTTTGGTTTCTTGATATTTTGCGAAGGATATTTTTATTTTCTTAGAACTAATACAATGGAAGCTGCACCACTCTGGGCCGCCCTCTCACAATTGGTTTTGCTTTTGAAGGAGTAAACTATATTTATAATAAATTATATAAAATCCTTCAAATAACCAAAAGCTTAAAATACAAGCAAGCGCTAAAAGGATTCAAAAGCATCTAAGCTCAAAATACTTTATTTATAATCTTTTAATAGATATGAAACGTGTGTTGATTTTTCTAATTTTATGATTTATGTGTGCATATGTATGTCCTTATGTTTGTTTGCGTTTAATTTTAGTCTTTCGACAATGCCTTGTCCGTCGCAAACAATAACCCACTAAATCTGAATGATAGTTATACCGAATCCCAAAGCAATACTAATGAAATGACGCCGCCCAAGCACAGCGGCGTCTCTGCTGTAACACACACGTGCAATTGTGCTGCCAATAACAATGTCAATGCGACGGCACCACCACCGACGACGACGACGACGACGACGACAACGACGACGACTACTAATACTACAAAACACCACAAATCTCCACCACCACCACTTGCCACCGCCGTCGCCGCCGCCCCATCCCCATCCCCAGCTAACGGTCTTGACAATAATCACGCATTTGTGCGTAACAGTCCGTTCCTGGTAAACAAGATGTCGCACGCACATGAGCCAGTGGGTGGCGGCGTCGTGGGTGGTGGCATACAGAGGCTGACAGGTGAAAAGCGTATCACAAACTATGTGCAATTCAATAGCATACCGCCGGTGAAAGGTGGCAGTGTCACCGCTATACACGCCGATGGTGTGGCGTATGAGGATGATGGGGATGCTAGCAAGTCGATGCCAAATCATATTATAGCGTCCAGCCAGCCGCTGCATGAGGATGATTTGTCCAATATTGATGTGAAGCGTCTGGTAAGTTGTTGGTGGTAGGACGGCGGATGTGAGTGCGCCTCGATGGATAATTGCCACTCAAGAATGTGTATTTGCATGTATCAAGCGTTTAAGTGTTTGTTCGCTTTGTGTTTTAGAAAAATATTTATCAATTGAATCAAGCACCCAAGAAATCGCAGAATTCCAAGGGCAATGGATTCGGCACCTTGATTGAGCGATCCGTGTCCGTGAAAAATTTGGTAAGTACCAAAGAGTTTCAACGCCATTTTTTTAAGCAATTGTGTCACTACATTGGTCTCATCTAACGTCTTTGCATGCTTTTTCGATCTTTAACACGGTTTTACGGTAAAACAAATTGGTGGGAAATGTATGGATGGGAAGATGGTGGACGATAACTTAGAATCGGTTTTGGTTAATTTTATCCTGTTGACGTCTTCGATGGTCTTCAAATAATTGCACTCAACATTCAATTTCCCCTGAAGCTGAAAAACTCTCTATGTCTGGGTTTGCAGTGTTCTGCTGCGTCCCTCTATACCCCAGCACCAACACCACAATGCCAATGCAAATATATTGCACCCCCATAAAATGCACCTTTAATGCAACCCCAGCTTGCATAAATTGCATCTGCCAAGTGCATTGTGCGCGCACTCGCAACTTTCAAGTTCATTACCAATGAGCTCTTCTCCATATTTTATAGCTAACTCAATTGTTTGGTTTAATCATCACTGCCCTCAGTTGGGTTTTGACATTGACACTGAGTGCTCCTTAGCATCCTGCAACACATTTTCAGAACAAATACTCAGTGCTAATTTCGTGATTTTTCTAATTATTTTCCATAAATCGTGCTCAAAAACAAAAAAAACAAAAAAAAACGATAAAAATGAATTTTAAATTTTGGAAAAATACCAACCAATTGAAGTGTCGCAGTTACGGTGATGTTTCTGAAGATCCCGACGAACTTGACAGTCTCACCCCAATTGTTTATCTTTATGTAAGTTATGTTATATTGTTTTTTATTTTTTTAATGATTGATTTATTTCTGTTTTAAAAGTGATTTAATTTTGAACATATTTTAATCGTGGTTTAGTTTGGTGGGTAAAAGTCGCCGTTAATTTATAATCTAACTAATTTAACAAAAAAAAATCAAAAAAAAGTGTTTAAAAAAAACCGTTCTTCCGGAAAAGTGGAAATGATTTGTATTACTAAAATTACATATTTAATCATCTCACGCCAAAAATCATCAGCAAAATTCATTAATATCATCATTTTCAATCAAATGCTAGAAATTAACTGATCCTTTTTATTTTTATTTTTATTTTTCCTTTGTTATTGTTTGCAATTCTTGTTTTTTATTTTGACGACACAATCTCATCTCGAATTTGCCGACGGTATAATTAAAAAAAAAAAACAAAAAAAAAAAAATTAGCGTGCCAAATCAGTAAATGACTTGAAGAAGGGTGATGTCCTTCGTATACGAACGGGAGTATCGGTAAAAGCTTTGGTAAGTACTAACAACCAGTAAATTCTCAATAGATTAATCAATTTATTTAGTTTTTCTTGTGGGTTTTATGTATTGTAACTTGTGTAGCATTAATTAGTTTGTGATGTTTGTGATTTTATTTTTTTTTATGTTTGTTTTAAATGTATTGAATCCCTATTCACCATAGAGAGAAAGCTATTGCAACTTATTGGGGTCGGACGATAGTGCAGGCCCCCAACGGCAAAATAAGACTAGAAAAAAGCATGTCGGTATCAGCCAATTCGATATGGTATGTTTTTTTTTTTTTTTTTTAAGTTTTAATTTTATTTTCTAAATACTAATTGCATTGAAAATAATTTATACACGCCCGCTTCAGCCATTTTGTAATAGATTGAATTTGTAATTGCTCCTGCAGCAGAAATGACGATTTTTCGTCAACAGACAATTTATTGTCGCATAAAAGTGTTTTAATGGTTTCAAAAAAAAACTCTGCGATTTTAACCAATTTGAATTTGAAAATGTTTTGTGTAAATTGTGATACAACAAAAATATCCCAACAAAAAATGTGAATAATTTAAACACATAACGGTAGTTTTGTACCTCAAGTTATAAAAAAAGTCAGTTTCCTTTTAATGCAATTTAAAGTTTCAGTTTTTATAAATATGATTTTTTATTTTATTAATTATTTGGATTTATTTTTTTATTTTTTTGTTTTAATAGAAATCTAGCTTCAGTAAATTCGATGCGTTGCAGAAAAAGAATTATTTGCACGTTCGTTCCTCGGATTCTGGTAAAGCACAAGAAAAATTCAACGTAGGTGTTACATTTTGTTTAAAACTTTTGTGTAAATTTTTATAATTGTATTTTCCTTTTTATTTTGAATTCAATTTCCTTGCATTATGAATAATTTTGTATTCTTGTTGATGCAGGGAAATACTGACGTAGAAAACAATTGCCGATCATGTGGTAAAATTGTCTATAAAATGGAAGAGATGAAGGCAGAAAGAAACACTTGGCACAAGAACTGCTTCCGCTGCACTGAATGCAATAAGCAGCTAAAGTAAGTCCTTAAGTGGAATAATTAGAAACCTTTTAAACAATTTCTTGGCTATACCGTGTTCAATAGAATATAAATACCCTGGTTCAGTTTCAATATCAATGCCCTGTCCACTTTCTTGGCGACATTCCAATATGAGAATTTCTTTATTTTCTAACAGCGTCGATACCTACCAAAGTCACGAAGCTGTTCTTTATTGCAAACCGCACTTCAAGGCGCTATTCTCACCAAAAGTCGTTGAAGACACAGAGCCAGCTACACCACGTAAACCCGAATTGATTATCCGTGAGAGCAATCCCACTGAGTTACCACCAGACGTAGTGCGAGCTTCCGACAAACCCGATCTTGGTCTTGAAGAATTGCATCAGCTGAACGTTAAGGAGCGCTTCCAAGCGTTCGAGTCGGCTGGCCAAGAGGATGAGTCGGCCAAGTTCGAGGATAAGTCACCATGTGGTGTGAAACGCAGTGCATCCATTTTATCCAAACTGGCCAAGTAATGTCTTCCTAACAAACGAAATTCGCACTGGATATTTAATTTTTTTTATTTTTTTTTTCTACTTTTTTTTTTGTTCAATTCCTTTTCAACGAGAAGATTTCAGTCCAAGGGTATGGACATTGGTGTGTCTGACGATGCATTAAACGGCGTACCCATTGAGGAGTCGAGTAGCGAGGAAGAGTATGAGGAGGGTGATGACGTGGACTTGATTCGTGCCAAGAAAGCACAGCGCGAGCGACCGTTGAGCTTCGCCAATATGAGTGACATCCAAAAGAAGTTTGAGTCTGGCCATATAATGACCAAAGAGGAGCGTCGCGAAGAGCGTAAGCAGGAGATTCAGTCGATTCGGTCGCGCCTTTTCATGGGCAAACAGGCCAAAATCAAGGAAATGTACCAACAGGCTGTCGCTGATAGTGAACAAGGTGAACATCAACGGAACTTTATTCTTTGTTTTAAAATATTTTATGTGAAAACCAAAACAATTCTTAAGGAGTTCGATCTGTGGACAAGAAGCCCGACATTGAGATTGGGGACAAGGCGAAGAATATTAAAGCCAAATTTGAAAAAGGTCAGGCCTACAATGACGGTGAAGAGGATTCGCCATCCGGTCAAATAAAGCAACATGATGGGGATCAAGCTGTTTTCGAACAGGGTGGGTGGTCATTAGTTTAGAACCGCTAATCAAACAATTAACCGAAAATCGTCAATGCATTGTTTAGGAATTTGCAAGAAATCACGTTCCCTGTTTATGGAATTGGACGCAAATGCATTGAAAACAAACAACGGACAACCATTACAACCGGGTGCTACTCCAACACGTACTCCGGACTCCCGGAAAAGCGTTCAAGTAAGCCAACTGGCAGCGTCCAAATTAAAGGTATACCTCACAAACGATTAATTGGCACAACTTACACTTTATCGCTAGAATATTTACCAGCTTTGCTACTAAATTATTAAATAACAATCTTTGTGTGGGTATAAAACGAATTCCCATTCCCTCAAAGCAACAGAATTGCTTTCGCATATCTTTGCTACCAAAATGCTTCCAACTAAATAACTTAATAACATATTTAAATCAAAACAACACGCAGATGTTCTCGCCGGACGAGGTAGTAAAATGTGACGAGCGCGTTGACGAGATTAAAATCGAAACGGCCGACATTTCGAACAAATTTAAGTTCTTCGAGACATACAAGCCAGAGGCGAAGGAGAAGAAAACTTTCCGTATAACACCGCCACGCGATGGCGTCGTCAAACTGCCGTCACCCGATCGCGACAATCAAATCTACCATGACCCAGACGTGGTGCGCAGCAACGACGGTGAACATGATGACCCAGCCATACTGGCAAAGAGCAACACAGCCACAAAGATGTTGTCGTGGTTCCGTCAAATGGAGTCAAATGGAAATGGCGACGATGACAACAATGATGGTAAATTCCGGCCGAACACATTCCCCCCATTTTGGGCATTCGATAATAGCCACCAATTCGTATACAGGGCCAAAGCCATTGAAGCGATTTACACCACCACCAGATGAGGGACGTCGTGTGTACAATGAAAGTGACTCTGGTGCTGAGTATTCGGACACTGAGGAGGACGATGAAGATGACGAGGACGAGGAGGAGGACGCCTCTGACGATGAACAGACGCACGACGCCAACTATGTACGCGCTTCGGACAAACACGAGGATGAGTTCTTGCAGGCGGCGCGGTCGGCGGCGCGCGCCAAACAATTGCGCGCCAAATTCGAAAAGTGGGAAAGTGATGAGATAAAGCGCGAGCAGAACAACAGCTCGGCGTCGTTGTACGACGGCGGTAATGATGATTCGCAAGTAGAAAGTGCCAAGAGGTAGGTGTCTCTTTGATTTGTGTCTTATAGGTTTTAATTAACTTCAATTTAGCTATCGATTTTATTAAATGCGTTTTTTTTTGTTGTCTTTTTTTTTTGTTTACTTTCAGCATTCGTGCCCGATTCGAGTCGATGCGTGAGCCACCCAGCCAGACAGAAATGAAGCCGCGTACTAAAGTCAATCGCTTTGTGGTAAGTGGAAAAGCATCTGATTAAACAAACACCTGGCATATATTTAACCGTGCATATAGAGCATATTAATAACTGAGAGATTAGTTTGGCGCCTCATCACATCTCGACAAATCATTTTCATTATCTTATTTTAAACAAATGTTCATCGAAGCATGCAAAACAGCATAATTAACATGCAATGATTGGAAATTGAGAGTAAGTGGAGCAGAATTATGGTTAAATCCCGTCACTGAATGGGTACAGTCTTGATATTACCACTAAAACATACATTTTACTCATTATATTTACTTAATAATGTATAAAATGTATAATCATATCTTATATGTCAATGGATTGAAATAATGTAGGCACACTTGAAAAACAATTGTCAATAGATAACCACACCATATTCACTTAGAAATGCATTTAACCGTTAAGGTTTGTTGTGAATGTATTTATGTAATAACATCAAACAATAACAGCCCACTCATTCTCCACCACCACCCCCCAAACCCCACCCTCAACCACGCACCATTGAGGTTTGGATCATTATCGATAAAAAATTTACCAATTAGCATTTAATGCATTAATTAATGTTGTGTCGCGCCCTTTTTACTCACTCTGATCCTTTTCACGAATTTCGTTAATAGCATTTAGCTTTTTTTAATGAAGCTTTTTCCAAAAAATATTTAAAAAAATACTAACAATAATTAAACAACAAACCACCGTTTTCCATGAACTTTAACTTGCCATTTTATGCAATACCTTGCGTCTACTTTTTTTTCTTTTGTTTTATATTTCCAGTAAATACCGCAAAACAACAATCAGAATTACCAACCTTCCCATCCAATTCACATTTTCGGTTCGCATTGATTGAATTGACATTTGAAATGATCTCAAAGTTTAATCAACTAAAGTACTTTAGCACAGTTAAAGAAACTTACCAACAAGAAAAAAGTTAATTAAAATGTACTTATGGTAAATGCGTGGAAAATACAACAATACATACCTTACCTCCCACTTCCCCTCCAATTGTCTCCAAAATATTTTCAATGAGAACTTTTTTGCCCTTTTAAGGGGCAACATTTGCAAAACTAAATATGTACTTCAGCACTTTGTATAGGGACGCGAGCAATTTAGAGCCCGCCAGATGTATCGGCACTAGCAACTTAAAAAAAAAAAACAAACAATTTTTACTATTAGATTTGTTAAACATTTGTTTTTGTTTTTTTTTTTCGTAACTCTTGTCTTCTCTATTACTACGCTATTTTATAATAATTAAGTTTGACTATTATTATTATTATTATTATACATTTATTAAAATGCTATTATTATTATAATAAATTACAACAAAATTATGTATCAGTAATATTATTTGACATACACACACACAAATTTAAACAATTTTATTTTGATAAATTACTCATAAGTTATCATTATGTTTGTTTTTAAAATAAAATCAATATTATATTTCTAGCAAATCACTGTTTTATTTGCTGTCAGCGTAATTTTTTTACTCAACTTTTATGTTTTTACGTTATTTGACAACTTGAAGCTACGTCATGATAATCAGATTTTCGATCTGAAATTTTTGGAGTTATTTACTGACCTAAATTCATATTTCTTCAGGCTCTAAGTTTTATTCTTTGTTAAGGCAATCCACTACCAATTACACTAAACATTTAACTTTTAACGCAAACGCCATTTAGTTAGAGAATGAAATGATATCCGTCGCCATTTACACCTGTAACAATTTCATTACAAATGTAAATTCATCGGAAACCAAAAACTACTGTAATTTTATATTAATACTGATAAAAATCTTTGTAAATTTATACAATGTTTATGATGTAGGTTCAAAATTGTATTGTAGATCTTCGAGAAACGCAAAGTAAATGCAGATTAGTGATTTCGTTTAAAAATTTGTTTTTTTTTTGTTAAAAATCAGAAAATTTTATCGTTTTATCGTCGGCAGTTCTCGGCCGTAGCGATACAAATTGACTGCAACCATTTGTGGTAAAAATGCAAAATTTTACCATCGAATAAATTATATATTGTATTTAGTGCAGGTCCATATGATTTCGGAGAGGTATATGTTAACATCAAGTCCTTTTGTATGATTACCCGCAGCAAGGAGATGTGGTGACAGTTAACACTACTGTAGAAATCCTAATTTTAAGTTTTTTAACGTTATTTTTTATGCAGTTTTTTTTCTATCAAGTAGGGATACGACACAGAGCAGCTTTTATGATGCAACGACAAAATTTTTGTGAACTTTCCACCGTATTTTGTGCAAATAATTGTTGTTGTAGAATTTTTATTTGTAGTAATTTTTGTGACATCAAATTTTATATTTTTAAGTTGTCAAAATGACAGTGTTTTTAGCCCTTTGAGTTCCGGCATAGAAATATAACGGAGGGAGATCGATGAAAATTTCTATTTAGATTAATTTTTGCCTGAAAAAGACGAATCTGAAGCCGATTTGCCAATTTTTTTTACCTATGAGCCCCAGATGAAAAAATTGTACAGACGGTCAAAAGAAAAAACTAATTTTTCTCAGAAAGTAGTTTTCCAAAAATTAATCTAACTGCACACAATTATAGTTCATTTATACATTTTTTTACCAACAAAAATTCCCAAGTCACAGAAGCTGTTAAAAAAAAAATATTTTTTGTTTTTGCGGAAATATTAGTTTAAATACGGTTATCTGTGAAACTGCTAAACTGGCAGCAAAGGGATACCATTCATAACATATTGAAAGGATATCGAGTCCAAATTTCGTTTAGTTTTCCTGATAATAAGAAATAAGTGTGTCTGTAGACGGTCTTGGAGCTCAAAGGGTTAATTCAAATATTGTTTAATCATTTTAGAAAATAGTTTTAATGAAAATACTAAAATTGGTCTGGTAATTGACAAAATTGCTTCCATATTTTATAAATTTTTAGTTCTAGAATTATGTCTTAATTTAAGTACCGACGTCGAATTTTTGATACCATTTTTATTGAATTAAATTCATAAGCTTTTATACGAAAATAATGTTTACCTTCTATAAATTGATTCTAACAGTTAACGAGTACAAAATTAAATTGTGCTAACTGCCGATAAGTAAATTTGTGCATAATGCAGCGCACGTGTAGTTTCATATTACAAGTGCAATGTACAATATAAAGGATAAAAGAAATTGTGATTAAGCGTGAGACAGTGTTGGACCATCATGTTGCTGCATTTGTGATGTTTGAACTCTGCCAATTATGCTGATTACAAAAATATGTAATAATGCTTTGTGTGCATCCGATCCCATGCAATGGTGATCAAACTGCACGTATACACATAATTACAATATTGAACAAATTAGATTATTTGTTCAATTAATTAACAGGTAGCTAGTCTTAACAATCTAAGCAATTTAGCCTAAGCTCTATTTAAGGAAAACGGCACAGTCACAAGGATATTAACAAAGCTATAAAACTTGGATTTCATAAAATCTAACCTAGCCCTAGACCCAACCATAACTACACCAAAACTGCCAATTGATATTTATCTTATGTCCGTCAGGGATTTGAAAGGAAATTCAAAAATATAGTCATAGTTTAAGGATAAAAAACATTGAATAAGATGACAGAGCGTCTGGAATCTTTTACGTAAATTATAACATATGATATTATATAATATAGTGATACTCCTGATATACTAGTAAAGGTTAATTATAAACAATCAAGGATTGAGTCCGCTAATTGCGCCCAAATAGCTTTAAGGAATTCAGCACAAATCATGTGGAAAGTTCACAAACATCATCCTTGTTTTGACCTTGAGTTGCAAGATTCTACGAGCTGAAATTGTACGAAAGTTTTCCTGTCCTGATTGGGATAAATGTTTATACTCCTTTTTAGATTTTTCCCTTAAAAATCGTTTTCTCGATTTCGATTATATTCGATATTAAATTCAGGACTATAACTAAAGCATCTTAATCTCCAAGTTTAAATAATGCGGGTAATTCACATCAAATTAGTAGTTTTTCTCAATTCCGTCATTAAACGTAAAATAAGTGCCAAATTTTGACAGATTTATAAATATTTATAAACACGTGGTGATCTTTTTGCCGCATAATATTTTTTTTTTCCCGAAAATATCATAATTTAGTTTGATATACGGAGATTTTGTGGTGGAGAAGGAAAAATACCTGAAGTCATTGTATGGACTTGTACCGCTGAGAAATACATGTTAAACAAATGTATTAAAGATCAAGATATTTTCATAAAAATTAAGTAGTTTCACAGAGTATCTTAGTAATCGTTGAAAAGACGAAAACATTTAAACCTAAATAAAGACTTGAAAAGATATCTATATTTTTTTGGAAATCTACAACCTGTTGGACAACTACAGCATCCGTTTTTCATTTATTTATTTTTTATTTATATAATAAAAAAAGAAAAAAGAAAAAGTAGCTTCATATTGTGAATATTTTCGGCAGCTTATTCAAAATTAAATGCGCCACTGGTGGTCTGATGGTCTGAAAAACGAGAACCGGTGACCCTGGACATAAAGGATGTGGCGCATTTTTTGAATAAGCACTTCATTTTGTAAACCTACCGGAGTAAGTGACAGTAACTACAGCATTAATATCGTTTCATTTATTTAACGTACCGAAAAATTAAATATATCCTTTATTCATTTTATTTGAAATATATTTTTAACTTCACAATCAAATATGAAAATACTAATTGTATGTTAAATGTTTTCAAAAAATTAAATACAATAAAATTCAGTAGAATAGTTTAACTGTCATAGAAATAAAATACATCTCTTTTCCAATCATCAGCAAATACGTAAAATACAAAGTAAAAAAAAATACATAAATAAATCCAATTAACTATATTCATGTGAAAGTCTTTTTAAAAATGTTAAAGAAAAAAAAACAAATACACAAAAACTCATAAAAACGATGTTACTTATTTTATGGTGATCCCTTTTCGTTCGAATACAAATTCATTTACAATTGTATGTTTTGAATCCTTGACACTAATTGATAACACTTACTATACCCAGTTTATCCCACTTAATTCAATCAAGGCTTTTTTTTATCTATCCTAAACATATGAGTTTGTATATTAATATGTTTCGTATATGAACAATAAAGACAACATGATTATGATTATGTTATTAGCATCGATCAACATCCGATTTGTGTTCTTACCTTATCTTACAGGAGTTTTAAATTTGACTATTTTTTTGGAACGAAATTTAGAATGTTCTACAAATTTTCCTTTAAAGGTTTTCAACTCTTTGGTGTACAACATTTAATTAAAGGTAAGATACAAGGAATAAGATTATTGTAAATTACTTTTCTAGGAAAAAATATTTCTAAATCCATAACAGCAACGTGCTACTTATTCATTAAGTTTGAGTTTTAGTAATGAACTTATATGGAAGGCTTCATCAAACGTAAGTAAAGTATTGTATATAATTATATTAGTATAAATTTGACATCATTTTGAATAAATGTATTTTGTGAGGAACTATTCGTCAGTGAATAGAATCAGTTCGAAATGTACTAACATTTGCGAAAATGTTTGAAACATTTATTCACATGCTAATGTTTTTGTGAACTCAAATATAACAGCCAAGCAAATTGCAGCCAGCAACGTGAGCTGGCTACCACCTTCTAATTAAAAATTGTTACCATTGTTTGAGACTATCAATTGAAATCACGTAGCAACAGTGTTTGCATGTTCCTGGAAAGGATAATAAAATGCTTGTGTTACAAAATGCCCTTCTCCATTTACACATAATATTATTTCTTAGAATGACGACTTACCTTAATATTTGCTTCTATGTGCAAAAGGTACGCATTAATTTAGAATCATTACAGACTAGTTTAAGTAATCACAGCAATGATAGAAATTGTAAAATCTGTACAAACAACCTGAATTATAATATCCTTAAATCATACAATTAAATTATAAAACAATTACATTTCCGGCCGGAAGGTAAAATTATCTGTCTAAGACTTTGATCTCTTCTCTTACCATACAATGAAGTAATGTAATGTTATCAATTGAAATTGTATCAAAAGTTCAAAAAAAAAAAAAAAAAACGGTTAAGGTAATTTAAATATGTTTTTTGAGAATGAGGAGAATCAAAGTTAAGAGAGTAATTCATTCTTCCCCTCCATGTTCTCCTAAATACATTTTATTATAAAAGTCGCCGTCGCCTCAGTAATTTCCTTAGTGCAAGTGATTGCTTTGAGCGTTTATTAGCATTGAGCTGAAGTTTTCTAGAAAAAAAAAACAAAAAAAAAACTGAATATTTATTAAATAGTGACAAATAAAATCTTACCGTTGAAATAAACAATGTTAATGTCTTTCCTTCGTAGGGAGCCGGTGTGGCGGTATATTGCAGCCATTATTATTCTGATATTGTATTGGTATTTAATTTCAATATTACAAATACACCTCAAGATCCTTAAAAGTGGTAAAATCATATAAGAAAATAGTGGTTTGTTCTTTTTCAGGATGCGTTCACAACAAATGTTAGAGTCATTGAGCAAGTTGAAGCTGCAACTGGAACGTTAGGAAGCTGATGCACTAGTTTCCTTAAACAAATAGTCGTATCGCCTTAACCTGTTGCCGTCTCAGACGAGCTTTTTCAACTTAATTCAACCGACATCAAAGTTTCGCATTTCAAAACAGGAAGCAAACAAGGATCTGAAACGTGGCGTTTGTGAATCACCGTTAGAATAAGAAAAGCGATTTTTTTTGTTGCAATTGAACTATAGCAGTTTCTCGAATTAATAAATGTTTTATTCTGGATATATACTTACCTTCAATTTGTTTGGGCAATTCGACCTGTTTACCGTCGTCCTTTATTTCACTTATGGAGATCGGCCGGTTTCGGACTCTAATATGGAACTCAATCAAAATTGCACTCAATTATTCGTTGGCATACGCATAGTAAATAATTTGTTTTAACTAAGATGTAAGTCTTAAAGATAGCTAAATAAAAATGGTGTGACAAATAAGTTGTTGTAAGTTTGTTGATTAATGTTTTTTTTTTCTTTCAATAAGAGAACGATTTTATATTATTACAGGTAATTCAAATTTCCCCTCATCAATGGGTAAGAAGATCATTTGTTTTCGAAAGCTTTGGTCACTGCGTTTCTGGAGGAGAATTGTGTGTTACTCCTTACACTTATAAGATGTCCTGATTGTGGCGCAGACGCACTGCAGTGATTAGCTGCTACCTGTTTGATCAGGAGAACTGCACTCTCTCTGTTTGCATTCACTGGAAATGTTCCCCACATTGAGATGGTGACTAACATTTGCATTTCTTTACGACGTTCACTATATTTCCGAAGGACACCTTACAACTGAATTCTTTTTGAACTTGCTTATTCATTAACGAAATAATGTTTTTACCATGAGTCACGTTGCAATGGTATTTAACAAAAACCACTATTGTTGTTTATTTGCTAACGTCCGTTTAATTAGTGAAAACGTGGCTTCTTTTGTGCTTTGATGTCGCATTTTACTCACCTTCAACATTTAGCATTTCATTGCTCAAATTGAATGGAACGAATACAAAAGGAACCACTTGAAACGTTAAAACAATTTATTGTTCGAAATTCAATTGATTAATAAATTCATAAATGCTGCAATGTTTTAGAAAACTCTAAATAATAAAGAATTAAAACAGAAAGTAAACCAAGTTGATGCGCTTGTTGATGATGGTTAACTTCAGTTGTTGGAATATTGTCTGTTGTGCTAAATTCTTAAGCAGCGATTTTTCTTCATGCGAAAAGTTGTCACAAACTTTTTTGGCATAACTTTGCTGCAAGTCTTCAACCGAAAGGTAAGATTGCTCCTTTGGCTGGCACAGTCCTCAAGATGCGAACGGAATTCATCGTTATCGTAGAAAGTGTGATAGCAGCGAGGACATGAGAACATTTCTACTTCTGAACCAGTGTCGGAGGATTCGTTTTCGTTGGAATTTGTCGCCATTGTGGTATTTGTGTTCTTTGAGGACGATGACTGAAGGTGTCTTAATAAGAAAAACAAATTGAATTAATGGCTGTTCTATTTTGTTCGTACGTTTGCAGGAATTCTACATTCTATAAGATGCAATACGACGACCTCTGTCTTTATATCGATTTGCAGAAATGTTGGTGAAACGGTATTCTTCAACTAATTGTTATGTGAGTTTCAAGATGGCGACAAAAACAGGTTTTTCTGAACGTTTTACTTCTTTTATATATAATTAATTCACTCATTTTGTAAACCACCAATTAACTGACTGATTGATTTGTTTACTCTAATTTGATCTATGATTGTAAACAAATTAAAGATATTTAAATTTTAAACTTTTTCAAGCACCACGTGTTTGATAATACACATACAAAAAAGCTAAATTCTAAAGCATCTGTTTAAGTGTTAGTATTGCAAGTTGGTATCGAATAATAAACATATAACACGACAAATTCTTCGTTATTTATTTAAAAACATACATTATAAATATAAGATGGCAATAAATCTTACAGTTCGCACAGCAATTTGCTACTTTTTGTATCCGCGCTCCAAAGATGCTTCTTTGCCACAAAACACTTGGTTGAATACTAAATTGTCCAGCCAGTGGCAGACCACCTCTGACAGCTCATGACATCTGACTAACTAGGGAGTAATGACTAATGAATTTCAAATCTCTAAATAATACTTGAATTAAATCAATTAATTGTGATTGTATTTGTTTGCATTAAGAATATTGATGAAAGTCACTAGTTTCCTGGTTACAAAGGATTAAACACTCCTCCTTAATTAATTACAACCATAATTCCTATTTAATCGCTTTTCGTAATAAACATTTATTTTTCATTACGCTTTCAATTTAAATTGTCTAGGACCTAGGTTAATGTTACCACTATGGTAGTAGACAAAATAGTGGAGACAACTAAATTTTAGTTTAATCACTTCTTCAAGTGTGTACCAGCTAGCTGCACAGCGCCCTCTGTTGCAGAATAGCAACATCGCCGATAGAAATTATCCTGCCGCCATAAACTGGCTGCAGGATAATTTCTATCCTGATACCGAGCACCGAATTTCTTCTACAAATTGATTGCAATTTGTTAAGCATAATATTCCAGATATACAGAAATGCCACAACACCTTTCAAGCCTCTAGCTCGATTTTTGTGGATTTTGGAAAAACTGATGAAAATTTTAGATGCGCTTTTTTGATGCAGTTTTGACTATTTTCGTTATAAAGTGCACTTAGATGCACTTTCTATTTATTTTCTCCAGAAGAACTGTAAAAAAAGTGCCAAAAATGAATAAAATCCG